>SNQJ01S0017949.1:100981-115702 GCA_010110895.2 Picea sitchensis | reverse complement strand
ATCTAAGAGTGCTCTTCAATCTTGTAGGATTGAATCTGATGATTCCTATTGATAATTTATTTGAAGGATTGTATGCTTGGGAAATAGAAGAAAAAATTATTCGTTGCATACCTTATGTATTTATATGTTTTGCTTGACTATCCTTATGATCTTTGTCCTTTGTTTTTATTTTTGTAGGTGCTTGAGTTCGTTGTTGATATTCTAGTGGATTAAAGTACCTACACATTTATTTATTATGTGTTTCCTCTTTTTTTCTTTTTTCTCAAAGCATTGGTGCCATTTATGGTTTTAATCATTTCCTTGCCTCATTATGCCTATAAAAGTTTTTATCATGAGGTATTTATTTCTCTCAAATCCAAGGTTTTCTCCATGGAGGTTTTCGACCAAATATTTTTCCCATATGCCTTAGTGAGGTTTTCATCTAGGTATTTTATTCCTTTTTTTTTTCCAGTGTTTGGATGGATTGGGAGCATCTCCAGTCTCAATCACATCCAAATTTTGTGCTTTCACTATATTTGTAAACTCTTATTTTGTCAAGGTCTTGTTGTACCTTTTGAGTCTAAATCCACTCACAAATAGTGGAATCCTTTCTTCATTTATGGTCTTGATTTGGATTGATCCATTGTCATGACATTTTTCAATGATGTATGGTCCCAAACATATTGTCATCAACTTCCCCTTGAATTATATGAATCTGGATTCAAATAAGAGTGCTCAATCTCCTTTGAAATTGTTAGGATTAATGCTCTTATCATGTTAGAATTTTCTTTACAGTTGGACTATCTAAGTGTGGAAGAGTTCTTGTATCCTGTACTCATCTAAGGCATTTATTTGTTGCAACATTTCTTGGTGTGATGATGAGAGGTCCATATTAAGTTCAAATGCCATCCTTAAAGTGGAAAATTCAAACTCAATGGGAAATATGGAATTCTTGCTATAGACTAGCTCATAGGGGGAAAACCCTATGGTATTCTTACATGTCATATTGTATGCCCATATTGCCTCTATCAATTTCATTTCCAAATCCTTCTTATTCATACTAAATATATCAGTGAGGATGTTATATAACTCTCTATTAATCACTTATGCTTGTCCATTTTCTTGTGGGTGATAAGGAGTGGACTTCCTATGGAAAATGTGATGTTGTTTTCATGATTTTTCTATGATCCTAGAGGTGAATTGAGCCCGTTGATCTATGAGTAACCTTCTCGTGTATCCAAATCTTGAGAATATGTTTTCATGTAGGAATTAAACCACTTTGTGTTCTATATCTACCTTCATTGCTTTCACCTCAACCCATTTGGTCAAGTAATCTATGCATATTGGGATGTACTTATTTGTCTTGAAGGGGAGTCAATAGGCCCCACAAAATCTAATCCCCACTTGTCAAAATGTTCCAATGATATTTGGGGCTGCAAGGGAATTTCATTTCTCTTGGTGGGTTTTTCCATCCTCTGACACTCTTCATAATGAGAGGTATATTGTTGAGCATCCCTATGTAAGGTAGGCCAATAGTAACCATCCCGCAAGATCTTGTAGGTTGTCATCTTTGTTTCATAGTGTCCTCCACATGGTTCATCATGGCATGCATGGATGATATCATGCACCTCATATTCTCTTATACATCACCTTATGATCTAATCTAGCCCAATATTGAAAACAAATTCTACAATTCAAGTATATGTTGCACTTTTTCTAACAATATTGCATCTTTACCTGTAGGGAAAATGTTGAGGAAACCTCCCTATTGTCAAGCAGTTGGCTATTTTAGCAAACTGGAGGGTTTGTATTGAAATTGAAAAAATATGCTCTTCTGGAAAACGATCATCTACCATGTCTTCATCTGCAAGATTTGTTGATCTTGACAAAATATATGCAACAACATGTTTTCTTCCCAGCTTGTCAAGAATGGTTAAATCAAATATCTATAACAACAAAATCCAGCTAATTGTTCTCCCATTAGTATCTTTTTTGTTCACTAATACTTAATGGAAAAATGATCTATGTGTACAAAAAATTGATATCCACTGACATAATGCTTAAATTTGTTGAGAGCATAAACCACTACAAGAAATTATTTTTCAATAATTGTGTAGTTCATCTCTGCACTAGATAAGTTTTTGCTAACAAAATAAATTGCATAAGCCTTCTTATCTTTGTTTTATCCCAAAAATACCCCTATTGCTTTGTCTAAAGCATCAATATAGATATGGAGGGGAAGATTCCATTTGGGACCTTGAAGAACAAGGGTTGTGATAAGTTTTTCCTTGATACTTTCAAATTCCTTTTGACATTGTGGTGTCCAACAGAAATATATGTCTTTAGGCAGTAAAGCAAACATAGAAGAAGCTAACTTGATAAATCCTTGATGAATCTTCTATAGTAACCTACATGTCCAAGGAATCTTCTGACATTTTTTGTTTTGTTTTAGAGGGGTAGGCAGATGTTTGATGATGTTTACTTTGTTTTGGTCTACCTTAATCCCTCAAGAAGACAAATGATGTCCTAGAACAACCCCCTCATTCATAAGAATATTTCACTTTTAATGGCCAAGGGAGAGGTTCATTTCTTTACATCTTTGGAGAAATTTATCAAGATTGGTTAATGCTTCTTCAAAAGAGTTGCCATAGGGTTTGAAGTCATCCATGTAGATCTCTATTGTGTCATGGATGAAATATGAAAAGATGTTGAGTGCAACCCTTTGGAAAGTAGTTGGAGCATTACATATACCAAATGGAAGGACCTTGTGGGAAAAGGTACCCCATAGGAAAGTAAAGGTATTTTTATGTTGATCTTAAGGGCTTATTTATATCTAATTATACCCATTGAATCCATCTAGAAATGAAAATTATTCTTTCCCTACTAAAATATTTGGGACTTGGTCAATAAAAGGCAAGGGAAAATGATCATTCCTAGTGGATTTATTTAGCTCCCTGTATTCCACACATATTCTCCATTTTCCATTTTTATTTGGGACAATGACTAAGGGTGAAACCCATTCACTATCAAAAAATGGATAAATAAATCCAACATCTAGAAGTTTTTGCAATCCTTGCTTGGAAATGTATTTTAATGCAGGGTCCGTTCTTCTCTGAGTATGTCTAATGGGTTTCTAGTCTTATTTAATGTATATTTGATGGGCGCGGATGGAAGGGTGGATTCCCTTCATTTCCCTATAGTTCCATGCAAAGTTTGCAAGGTTTTTCTTAAGAATAACCATCAATTTCTGTTCTTGTTCACCAATGAGTTTAGTGTTGATTTTCAATGTTTTAGAGGGGCATATTTATATGGTTTTAATAGTGGATATACTAGCTTCAGTTGTAAAGAGTTTTTCCCATGATTCCTTTTCTTGATCAATATATGTTTCAGGTTTTTCTTCATCATTTATACCTTCTATACTCACATTAGCAGGGTATTGATTTTGTAGAAAAATTGAGATGAAAGTGTCTTCATCAACTTGACTGTAGTCTAGGGATATTTGTATGGTACAATGGGGTAAATAGAGGCCTAAGTTAGATCTTATTCCTCTTCTTCTACCCACATTGGAAAATTTTCTTTCATTAATGGTTGAGCATGCATGGTTGAGTAAATAATAAGTTGTTTTTAGGACTATCCATTAGTAATGGTCATGTATACTGCTCTACATCTAATGTATGCATCTGTTGTAGATAACCAAGGTCTTCCCAAGATGAGAGGATATCCATTAAACCTGGACTTGGGTTGGAGATCCAAGAAATCAGTGGGCTATTCCCAAGAATCAATGGAGACTATTATATCTTCTAGCATACCCTTAGGTTTTGTTATAGACCTATCTTCAAGTTGAAGCACAATAGATGTATGCCTTAAGGATCCCTGGAGATTTAGACTTAGAATTGTATCTTTAATCATGACATTTATTACTACCCCTAAATATATCAACGTATTTTGGATCAGATTCTTGTTAATGTGTACATTCACTACAGGGCCACCAGGATCCAAATGCTTAGGAATAACTAGCCTTCCAAGCATGAGACCTGTGAATTGTCCTATGACATCGATTATAGGGGTATATTTTGTCTTCCTCCTAAGCTTATTCAAACATTCGTCTTTAATGAATTTTTTATACATAGGAACATCATCGATAGCTTGAAGGAGGGGTATTTTAACACACAATCTCTTAAGTTCTCCTAAGAGTTCATCTTATTCAGGTGTGTATGTTTTCTTAATTTTCAACCTTTCAAGACAAGGTGGATCTTGTGGAAGGGTGGTTTGTTGTAAAAAGGTATCTTTTTCAGTTTCTAGATATTTTATAGGCTTGGGGATGAGAGGATCTTGTAGGAACTTTATTGATCTAAGGTTTATTTCATGAATATCTAAGGAGTAGGTTTGATATGTAGCCTCATTATTATATACAAGTTGCATCTACTTATTGTTTGGATTGGGAGTAGATTGAGGAAGCATTTGAGGTTGCTTCAGATGAGCAATGTTTTGCATAGTGTTGTTTGGTTGAGGAGGAGGCATCAATGATGGTTGTTGAAATTTTTTGGGTATACATCCTTGTGGGGGAAATTTCATTGAGGGTTTTGAAATGGTTGATAAAGAGGAGGAACAAACTAGCCTGGGTACTGCCATTGATTTTTCATAGTCTAAGGAGTTTGGTTAGGCTAATACCAAGGTTGAGAATTTATTTTTGCATTATATCCATCAAAATACTGAGGGGGGTTATATACCATACCTTATTGGAAGGTTGTTGGTGCTCCTGGTATTTTTTGGTTGATGAAGCAAATTGATTCCATATTTTCCTCTACTCCTTGATATGCACATTTTAAACATAACAAAGAAGTAAATTTGTTACTTACATGAGGTTCTTCACAAATTGCACATACATTTACAACGTTGAGTGGGTACTCATTCCTAGGATGTCTTTTGGTGCATTTAGGACAAAAGATAGCTAGTGCCATTTTTGTTTATTCATGTTTCTTCTTGACCTGTAAGGTATCCATTTGCATAGCTAGTGAATGCAAAATGTCAATCTTCGTATCTTTTAATAATCCTCCTATCTCATTTTTTATAAGTGTTGAAGGGTTAGAAGATTGTGTTACCATTACTTTACCACTAATACCTTTCTATATAGAGGATCTAGAGTAGTTGTGAAGATTTGCTTGATGTCTCCATAATTCATATGGAAAATATCTCCATTTGCTAGGATATTCAGTGTTTCCATAAGTTCTTCTCTTACTCCTCTAAGCAAGACAAGTTTTAGTGAGTCTTCATCCATAGTACAGTTGTGGGCTCTCTTATATCTAAGTTGAAGCTATTCCTCAAAGTATTCTAGGGATTCATTTTCCCCTTGGGTCATCTTCAAGATTTCATTTCTTGTATATATTGATCTACAATAGTCTTTGTACTTCTTATTGAAAGTGTGCTTCATTTGATCCCATCTTGTAATGTTGCTTCCTTACAATATCATGAACCATATCAAGGCCGAGTCTTTCAGGGAAGAAAGAAAGAGCTTGATATTTTTCTCATATGAGGTGTAGTCATAGGTCCTGCACATAACTTCAAAATCAAACAAAAAGGTGTTAGGATCTTCTAAGATGACTCCATGGAAGTGAGGTTGGGCAGAGGGATTAATATTTTTCATTTTTTTTTCTCCATTGGTTTCCCGAATGGGAAACTCAAAGACTTATACTTTTTTTTCCTCATTAGCCATGGTATGGTGACATTGGAATTGGCCTCCCTCTTATATGTTCTCAAAGTTCCTTGCTCTTTCTTATGAGAAATCGTTACAAGTTTCTTATGCTTCTGGAAAAAGTGTTTCACAACCAACTAGCTAATGTTCTTGATTGCTAGGACTTGTTTCTATGGTGGGGGATTTAGATAAAACAATTCCTTTTCTATCCCTAGGTCGAGTCATTCATCTAGAAATATTTAAAAAAAAAGGAAATGCAATTTTTTTTTCTTTTCTTATATATGATGATAAATGTATGCATGAAAACTAATTTTTCCATTTTTCAAAAATAAAGAATGAAAATGGTGTGTAGTCTTTAGCACCTCCTTGGAAATGGCACAAAAATGTGGTGGTCCTTGGAATAGAAAAAAGAATGATGCCCTTTCTTTAGCTTTCTACTATAATTATCAACCCAAGGTTCATGCAAACTTCTGAGGTACTGTGTACTATATATATGAAGAATACATGTATTTTGCTCTTTATGCATCTATTGAATGCTTATGCACCTATCTACTGGTTGGGTTTTGTGATATCCTAGGTGTCATTTTGAGTACTTTGATAAGGGGGGGAAAACCATTAAGCAAGAAAACCATTACAACTGAAAGTTGAACTAAGTTAAGAATGATAGAAATAAATAATCATTTATTTAAGATCACACATTGATTCAAAGGAAACTATTGTAAGGTTGAAAACAAATCATCGTTGATGAAATCATTGCAAAAAGAAGACTAAAGTAAATTGAAATAGAAAATAGAATACTTTTGTTGAATGGAAACTATGCTTCCTGGAGAAATATTTATCTCTTGCCTAAGTCCCTAACCCCTCATAAAGTAACATAGACTAATACCATCAATTTGACATTTAGAAATCATCAAACATTTAGTGGAAAAATGTAATAAAACCTAAGTTTGTGCTATTCTACAGGAACTGTAACAACCCTATAGGAAAATCTAGAGGAAAGGTCTTGAGAGAGTTCATAAACGACTTAGAGCATTTGAGGGCCAACACTCACATTCACCAATGTGACACTGAATGGAGAAGAGTGGGATATAGAGATGAGAGGGTATGGCCACACATGTTCCCTAACACACTGGATGAGATACCACACAAGTGGTTCAAAATCGAAGAATCATGTGGCCATATGTTCAATTGGAATGAAATAAAATAATTTTTTATCAGAGAATTTGAATTCATCCCAAAAGAGGTGACACTAGAAATAATTTTTTTTCTCAAGAAGCCAAATCTTGATGAAATGCAAAAGAGAGGTAAGGAAAATTTTGACATAGGGTCAATGTCGACTTCCAACTTTGTGTCGACTTAGAATTCAGATAACATAAGCACTTGTCTAATAGAAATGGAAAACATAAGTTTTCCAGGACAAAGTTTTCGATGGAAAAAAGCCACCCTGGAGTAAATAATTATGTAAATAATGTCTATTCAGTATCCAAGGAAGATAAGGAGGATACATAAAAACCCACCTTTCCTCTGAGTTATAATAAGGTTATAAAAGGTGAATGACAATTGGATGAATCCAAAGCACCAAAATGGATGGATGTGTAAATTAAAACAAGAGAATCTGACATCTCAATAGATGGTCGACCAAAAATGGCGAGAATAGGTGACTATTGGCCAGTTAAACAAACTATAGAAATAGTCAACCTACTATGAGAGTACCAAGATGTTTTTTCTTATGATTACAAATAGTTAAAAGTATTGGTACAAGATATGGGGGAAATGAAAATCGACCTCATCCCTGGGGCTAAGCCTATCAAAAAGAAACCATATAAGTTAGCACATAAATACAAATCCATCATTCAAAAAGAGATAGAAGCAATGTTATCCGCCAACATCATTTACCCTATTGACAAGTCAGAATGGGAAATTCTAATGGTCATGCAACCTAAAAAGAATGACCCCAAAAAACTAATAATATATGTCGATAATTGATCCATTCTTGATGTTGTTCGTAGATGAAATTATCAATGAAGTCATTGGGCATGAATGATACTCTTTCACACACAGATTCTCTGGTTATAACCAAGTATCGATTTCAAAGGAGGATCAAGGTAAAACAACATTCATCTCTGAGTTTGGATCATTCACATATAGAGTGATGTCTTTTGGACTAAAAAATGATCCAGTAGTATTTTCACGGAGAGTGGTAAAAGAATTTTAGGAGTACATATATAAAACAATGGTTGATTACTTTGACGAATACACAATTTACTGCCAATTGAAATACCACATTCAATGGCTCCAAATTATGTTAGAAAGATGTCGACAAATTAATCTATCCTTAAAAATATAAAAAAATGCATGTTTGCCACACCAATAGGTATCTTTCTTGGGCATGTTGTATGTTAAAATGACATCAAGGTCGACATGGAAAAAATCAAAGTAATCCTCGACTTGAAGCCACTAGTAAATAAAAAACAAATAAAAATATTCCTTGGGAATACTAGGTACTACATAAAATTCATTCACCATTACTTTGATATAACATTTCCAATCGACGAGCTACTCAAAAAAGAAGTCTAATTTCATTAGATCCAAGAATGTAATGAATCCTTTGAGTTACTAAAGAGAAAATTGGTAGAAGCACCAATACCGTGATTTCTAGATTGGTCTAAAAACTTTCATGTTCACGACGATGCATCTAACATTGTTGTAGGCTCAATCCTAGCACAACCATATGATGACATGATTGATCACCCTATTGCATACTCTAGTCAGAAACTGAATAAAGAAAAATTATTTTATTCAACAACAGAAAGGGAGATGTATCCATTGTCTTCTTCTTTGTTACACACCTATTTGTCACACTTAAGTGAGGGGATGTTTTTAATTATCTCTAGACATGTTGGGGGAGAAATTTATCATATGAAATTCAAAATACTATGTACACATGTATTATTCATTTTTATTGAAAAAAGGAAATTAATTTAGTGTGAGAATCCACCTCACATCTAGTTTCCTAATCTCAAGGAGAAGTTGAGAGTCTCACGGATGGTTGAGATATTTCTCAAACCAACATCCTAATTTGATGGATCTTGAGAAATATTTTCTCCCTAGAATCCTTGAGAGATATTTTCTCCCTAAAATCCCTGAGAGATATTTCTCCCTAAAAATCTTGGAGATCCCAATTTAGTGGATATAGTGAGTGATCTTCTCCTAAAAAATATTCACACACCTTGTTAATTCTTCCTGAGATTGATGAAATAATCAAAACATTATGTGATGGTCTTGAAATGAAATTATAATCCTAAGAAAACAATCCAAATGAAATCCTATAGATCTACAACTTATTCTATAGGAAACAACACTAAATTGCATTCATGAACATATCTATGTGTTAGCATGCTAATTACTTAAACAATTAAAATATTAATCTAAAACATAAATATATGAAAAGAAAGAGTACATAAGAGTCCTTGAGGCCTCTTGAGTGAGCCCTACCCATGAAGCACAAGGAAACTCGAAGAGACTAATGAACAAGAAACTAGAATATCTTCATTGATTAATCAAAACATAATGCATCAATGGATAAAGGTTCCAAGGTCTCAAGGTCTCTCAAAAAATGACAAGATGTGACTCTTCAATCCTCAATAAAAAAAACTAAATCCTCAAGTCTAGTCCTTGGGATTCATTTATACTACTATCTAGATCGAATATTTCCTTCAATAAAGGAGAAATTTCAGGGCTTTTCTCCACAAGACTTCCTCAATCAGGATCCTCGTTTCCTATTCGTTGTCTTCTTCATCCCTTGGAGTTTGAGTTAGAGGATTTTGGACTGAAGTGACTCCTTAATTTCTGGTAGTGAGCTAGTGGTAGGTGAGGGGACAAGATCTGTTTTTTTTCTCCAAGTGTTGGGACCTACAACCTTCCATGTGTGGATAAACCTATTTAGGTTAGGATACATACATAATATTATCATGAAAATTAAGCATAAACATAAGCATAAATAATCACATCAAAAACTTAAATCACTCATTAAATCATTTGCAAGAAACCACAATTTATATTAAGCATGGTAAAAAAGGTGACTTTTTAGATACAAAGGTGATCCAAAAGTGTGTTATTAATGGGGATTTTGATATAAATTATGGAGGTCCATTAGTCCCTTCTCTCTAATATGTCCTAGTCTTTGATGCCACATCATTGTATTTTCTCCATATAATGTAGGGGTTTTGTCTTCTTCATTTCGACCTTCAAGAACAACAAAAATGTTACACCCATTATTGATAATGCTTCCTAACAACTTTTAGAGAGTTCCATTCCAAACTCCCCTCATCAACACCATTGCTCCTTGAACCATTTTGCAGGTTTTATTTTCAAACACAGTATGTACACCTGCATCACTCATCTTACTTACAAATATCAAGTTTATGTCTAGCTATGGAATGTGAAAAACCCCAAGGAGTGTTCTAATCCTTCCATCTTTGAGCTGCAACTTTACCTTTCTGCATCCTATGATTTTGGCTATCAAGTCATCTCCTTAGAAAACATCACCTCCATTATAATTTTTATATTCACAAAACCATTCCTTGTGGGGATTCATATTAAAAGAATCACTTGAGTCGATCAACCATACATCATGATCTGTATGTGTTCTTGAAGAAGCCAAGTACACATCCCCTCCTTCTTCCGAGGAGGCCTTCCCTTTTGTGGAAGGAAGATCATGAGATCCCTTCCCTCTCTCAACACTTTTATATCTATAATCCTTCTTGTAATGCCCAATTTTACCACATTTCCAACATTTCCTTAAGTATTTTCTTGGAGATTTAGATCTACCTCTAGATTTAGATCTCCCACTCAAGGAATTATTTTTATTTTTGTCCAGGTAAGATATTCTTACAGATAAGGCATCCATGATTTGATTATCCATGATTTTCCTCCTCGTTTATTATGATAATAAGGATGAAACCACATCATCAAACTTTAAGGTGGCTACATTACTTCCAATAGCTTCAACCAAACTATCTCACAAATTTGTAAAATAACACCGTATATATAATGCACTTATCTTCATAAAAAATTTTAATGTCAACAAACAACAACTAACTTACCAAAGTATTGAAGGTATTTAGATTCTCTATCATTGAGTCTCCATCATTCATCCTCAAGATGTATAACTTCTTCCGAAGGAAAAGTTTTCTTACCAATGACTTAGACTGATACAAATCCCCAGAATTATCCCATAATGCCTTAGTTGTAGCTTCTCCTGAGACATTCAGTAACACTAAATCTAAAAGACAATCAAATTGTGCTCTTTTCCTTCCTATCCAACATCATCTAGTCTCTTTTCAACATACTCATAGATGCAGTACCAAGATCCACAACAACCCATTATTCTTTATCTACTAAAGGATTCTCCATCTTCATCTTCCAAAGCTCAAATATTTTCCCATTAAATTTCTCAATCTCAATTCTATAACTGTTCACCATTTTCTTTCACCACAAGAATCGAGACTATAGATCTTCCACTGAAACCAATTTTATCATAGACCCAAGATAATCGAACCCTTAGTAACAAAGGCATACCCCTGTAGCCAATAACTTCTCTAATACCAAATGTAGATTTTAAACCTTTTCAACATAGCAATGCACATATAGATTGTTTATTAAGTAGAAAGAAAACAATAACAATCACACATAGTACTCAGAAATTTACCATCCTTAACTAGGAAAACCAACAAATGTTCAGAGCCACACCTCTAACTCTTATTGTATTAAATTCACCATTTACAAATACTATATATATATATATATGGGTGTGTGTATGTGTGTGTTTTGGATGTTTCATAAATAATTAATCCATTGACCTAGATTAATTTACAACCTTAATTCCTTAATAGGAATTAGAAAACCACGGGACAAAAAAATGTGTTCCAAAACCACCCAAAATGGTCCAAAAAACCACCCAATTTTTTTTCGGGAGTTTTTACCTCCCCTGTGACTCCTCCATGTACCTGACACAATGCACAACACATGTGTCTAGTCATGCAAATAATATAACACATACCCAACATCTAGAGGGAGATGATTTTAACAAGGATGATCCAAGAAGAGTCGATCCTAGTAGTGTTGTACCCAAAGGTGAGTGTGAGGGATTTATTGATGTTATAGATGGTGAAACATAAAGACCAAGAATGCCTCCTAGTAATGGAGGACATCCTTGTATCCATCGAGAATTTTAAGCTGTCTGAGGGTTCTCAATGGTTCCTATTGGTGTTGGTTATTCATGATCTTCAAGTGGATGGTTGCTAAAATAGTTCTAATATAATAAATATCTAATCAAATAAAATATGTAAATAAATGAAATATATGTTCCTCTAATGCAACAATTTTTTATGTATTTCACTTTAAATCACGACATATGTTTTGATAGGGGAATTTTTTTGCATGATGGTTTTGAAAAAAGATAAAAGTGCATGTCCTATGAGTATAATGTCCTTCCACTCAAATGTAACTAGGCGTTCCAAAAGATCTCAATGAATGGGGCATTAATCCATTGAAGATGACTAGTGAATGTATGAAAGAGTCAATTATAGTGAGGGGAATTGGGGGCATTTTTGCAATGGAATTGGTGACATTTCCCAACGGCCAAATCTATCTACCTCCGGTTCAAATGTATCCCACAAATGCCACAAGTTGGGTTACTGAGAGGGGGTTTGAATCAATAATAGAGTTTTTTAATCCTTTTTAACCACATTATATAAGTGTTGTTTATCGTTATGATCAATTTACCAATATCATTCAATAAGTGCAGAATAAATAAACCATGAGAAATGAACAATCATACACATACACAATACACCAATATTTTTATGTGGAAACCCAATGCAGGAGAAAACCACAGAATGATTTTTCTTATATGTCTTTAAGAATTACATTCATTGGAAGCACCAACTTCCTTTTTTTTCCAGCTGCAACTGGAAGGGGGCTCCAACCCCCTATATTTTTTTGACTACAACCTAAGGGAAGCTCCAACTCCCCAATTCTCTGGCTCCAACCAGAAGAAGTCTACAACCTCCTATGTTCTCCGGGTACAATGGGAAGGTGGCTACAACCACCTATCCTTGCCCCATCCAATCGCCCTGAAATATAAGTGTCAAATAACTGATGAAACCATTATCACTTTGAAATGTACCACTGTGAACCTGTACCAATATGTGCCAACAACATGTAACCAACATGTACCAATAACCTGTAGTAAACCCGAACCAATAACATATATTCAACCTGTACCAATAACTTGTAATCAACCAGTACCAACATATACCAACAACTTGTACCAATAATCTCCTCCATAGATTAGATCCGATAAAATATATCTCATACCCAATATCACAAGAATATCATTTAAACCATGTACATCTATGTCTCTCTAGTCATGTTCCATACATATGTATACAATCATAATCATGTGTAATAGACCCTCACATGGACTAGACATCAAACCCTCACTGATATGCAACCTCAAACTAAACCAACAACTTCAACAACACATCACAACCAAAATCCCTCAACCATGTACCAAGAAATACAAGATATGTCTCAACACTCAACCCAACAAGATGTATCAATAATAAACACCAGACATACCAAGACTATATTTATGTAGATCTAGCTCATAAAGTAAGTTCCATACAACCAATAACCTCTCTAGGGAAAATACTCAATCTCCCATAACCATATCTCATGTAGATAACAATATCCAACTACACATAAGAATATGACATACCTTTTGAACCCGTAGATAGATCTGTTGTACCAGATCATTGTAGAACTTATTAGGAACTTTATTTTAGAGTTTAAGGACTTGGCACCACATCTACTCAAATTTTCATGATCTTTTCAGATGTACGTGACTTTCCCTTCTATAGCCTATGTATGTACGTGCTTTCCTCCACTACAGCCTGTGTACGTACACACCTTCCTCCATTGCATTCTGCATACACTTCATAAACTAGATTTTTTTTGAAACTCTGAGATTTTCTTCATCAACCCTCCTTTGCTTCCTCAGACTTGCGTAACTTTAGATGTATCAATGAGTACCTACAATAAACCTTTTATAAAATAATAGATATTCAATGTGCTCAATAGGTGCTCATAGGAGACCATTTCCCTCTTATTTTTACTCTCCAAGTAGCTTCCTCTAGGGGTTATCTTCTAATTGTTTTACCCAACTTCCTTATTTTAGGGCTAACCCACTTCTAACTACTTTGTCCACTTTCAACCACTTTATCCACAAATAGTAAATTCACCATTTCTAGTTGCAACTAATTTATTTTTAATTATTTTGTTTTTGCAACAACTTAACTCATGATTAACTCCTAGTTACAACCACTTTGACTAGTAAACTTCTTCTAGGAGCTTCTAGAATAAATTTACTTCTTTGACCTTCTAGGGACTTCTAAATAACTCATGAGGGTTCTCCAACTTCACTAAGCCATATCTCCTCAACTGTGAGGAACTATGTGACATACCACATATCACCGGAAACGACATGACATGTACTATCCATATAGAATAGTCTCACCTACAAATTCATTGATCTCCATAACATTATTCCTCAAACTAACTCATGTTCCTTAACCACATTGTTGGGGCTACCAGAATTTGCTATTGTACTTTCTTCAAGGGTTGACATCAATGAAAACCAACCCAATTAATCAACACCACATGGGGCCTACAAATTCCACACGGGTAGAAATCTTAATTTTGGTAAGAAAGATACCTCTCTCAAGTGTGAAAAAGGGACTCTTAGCCTTGATTATTTAAAGGTCGTAGTCAAACAAGAGCTAGGTGGATCAAGGAGACTAGAAAAAACAACTTGACCTCATCGTATGACCCCATAGGGTATCTCCTTGTCTTGAATTTCACACACTTGAAGTAAAGGATTTGCAAGCTCCCTAGGACAACTTCTATGTTTATAATGAGAAATGACTATGTGTATTTTCTTGGATGCCTATCCCTACAATCCTAATCTAGACTATTAATTATTTTGT
>SNQJ01S0017949.1:69162-100971 GCA_010110895.2 Picea sitchensis | reverse complement strand
TTAAAATCTCTTAAACCACTTTGATTACTTTGACCTTTTGGGGCTTCTAGATGACATATGAGGGTCCTCCAACTTCGTAAGGCCATAACTCTCAAACCGTGAGGAGTTATGTGACGTTCTACATACCACCATAAATGACATGAAATGTACTATCCATATAGAATAGTATTATCTGAAAATATATCATAACTCATACTGTTACCCATCAAACAAACTTGGGTCCATTACCCAAACCTGGGGTCTCCAACTTCTAATGGCCATAACTCTCTAATCATGAGGAATTATGTGACGTTCTACATACCACCAGAAATGACATGACAAGCACTATCCATCTAGTATATTTTCCCTGACAAATTCACTTTCCTTCATCTCATTATTCCACAATTAAGCATGGGTTCTCTTACTCCAAAAAGCGTCTTCTCGTGAGGGCTTTCACCATAAGGGGGGCACTTTGGAGTTCATCCATATTTACTTCTTATCAACCATGAAAAAACAATAATGAGTCATATTTACATCAAACAATATTGGGTCCATTACCTAAACCTTTGTTCTACGGGGCTTTCTTCAAGGGTTGGCATCAATGACAACCAACCTTAATCAACATACTCATATATAAGTCTAATGGAAAAGAATAAATATGGGGTAAAATCATGAAGGTGGGTAAATTTTTTGTGAGAATCGTGTCTCCAAAATTCCTAGTGACATTTTTTCGGCCGAAAGACAAACATTTTCGGCCAAAAACTATTTCAGCCGAACCTTTATACATCAAATCAAATGGTACCGTGATGACGACCTCAACTGTCGTGTACCATATTAGCTGGGTGGGTTTTTTTTTTTCTTTTTTTCGATAACATAGTTTCGGCCGAAAGAATATTTCGGTCAAACAATTATTTTGACCGAAACAACCTTTCAACCAAAAACCATTTATATATCCCCCGCACATCGTTCATATCATACTTTTACAAACTATTGGTTGGTAGTTGTTGTTGGCTGGTGGTTGTTGGTGGTGATTGTTGTTGGTGGTGGTTGTTGTTGGCGATGGTTGTTGTTGGTTGTTGTTGTTGTTTGATGCGGGTTGTTGTTTGTTGATGTTGCTTGCTGTTTTTCGTTGCTGCTGCTTCAGGTTCCAGGTAACCACCAAAACCTTTCCCCAATTAATTAAAATTTAATTTATTTTTATGTTTTGTGTTTTAGGAGGTGGACAGGGTTGAATTCGTCCTTGTCTATGTACATGGACTGGGCCAAATTCGGGCATGTCCCTGTACATGGATAGGGTTGAATTTGGGCTTGTTCCTATACAGGGACATGGACGAATTCGAGCCTGTCCCTATACATGGATAGGGCCGAATTCGACCCTATCCGTGTACAGGGACATGCCCAAATTTATATTCCAAACATTAAAATAATGTTATATCATACATTAAGGTATATAAGCTTATCACATACATCTTGCATGTACTAACTAAGCTCAATATTACTACCATTGTTTTACTGTATACCCATATTGAATCAAACCACATTACCTTTATATCATAGGGCATAAGTATCACCAAGCTAGTTATAAGGTTTAAGCTTTACTCGGCTTAATATGTCACACAAGTAATAATACCATGATTAAGCTCTATGTAATATGATGCTATATGTATAAGTAATGCCAAGTGTAACCAATACAGTAATGAATATGATGGATCTATTAGTCTTATTCTGTATTACTAACACCTCTTGTTACACGTTACAGAGCTCTAACTAGTATATGATGTTTATATAAATAAGTTATGCTTAACTATGAATACCATTGGTCTCTATTCCAATACAATATTGTTTCCATTAACTTGATATGATTTAATAACATAAATAGTTGTAATATTGATAAAAGCTAACCATATTTGCATAATTAGAGTGACTCTAGTTAATAATTATTTATTCATTACAAAGATAAGTTGGTTACATATTATACATTACTAAGAAAAGTACTAATCCCATTAAGAGGATGTGTAACTACTGGTTATAGCTTAAGAGTGATAAGGCATGTTGTATACATGATCCTTGGATACTAGTAAGCTTACCTTATATTCATAACAACTTAAACACATGAAAAAAGACCATTGATATTAGTGAAGTATAATAACCATTACTATTGGAATACAACTCTTATACTCTCCATGTTTGATCATGAAAATCATATAGATCTAAGTGTATCAAACCAATACTACTTGTATTCAATAACTAAGCATGCTACTAGTTTGAGTACACTTACTTGATATCATGTTAGGATAGGTCATTATCTTGTTACTATGATTACAATTTCAACAAGGATCAACACCATGTAACTTGATGAGATTCACTTACCATAACTAATAACATTGGTTCATATTGGTTACGTAACTGAATAGGTAAAGATTCTACATAGGGTATAAGACTAACCAACTTGATAACACTAATTGAATACACACACTATGCTAATCATACTAGCATAGTACGCTTTGTTCATAATCAATAGCTTAACCAACATGTTGCTTGTTGATGTTCATTGTTGTTGCTTCAGGTTCCAGGTAACCACCAAAACCTTTCCCCAATTAATTAAAATTTAATTTATTCTTATGTTTTGTGTTTTAGGAGGTGGACAGGGCCGAATTCATCCATGCCCATGTAACTAGTGAGATGACCTTATATTCATAACAACTTAAACACATGAACACATACCATTAATATTAGTGAAGTATAATAACCATTACTATTGGAATATAGCTCTTATACTCTCCATGTTTGGTCATGGAAATCATATAGATCTAAGTGTAATCAAACCAATACTTTTTGCATTCAATAACTAAGCATGCTACTAGTCTGAGTACACTTACTTGATATCATGTTAGCATAGGTCATTAGCTTGTTACTATGATTACAGTTTCAGCAAGGATCAACACCATGTAACTTGATGACATTCACTTACCCTAACTAATAGCATTGGTTCATACTGGTTACGTAACTGAATAGGTAAAGCTTCTACATAGGGTATAAGACTAACCAGCTTTATAACACTAATTGAATACACACACTATGCTAATAATACTAGTATAGTACGCTTTGTTCATAATCAATATCTTAACCAACCTTTTGCTTGTTGTTGTTCGTTGTTGCTGCTTCAGGTTCCATGTAACAACCAAAACCTTTTCCTAATTAATTAAAATTTAATTATTCTTATGTTTTGTGATTTAGGAGGTGGAGGCCGAATTCAGCCTTGTCCATGTACAGGGACATGCCCAATTATGATTAACACAAGAAGGTAAGATTCATTATGATTAACACAAGGTTCATTGGTTGTTGTTGGTTGTTGTTGCTTCAGGATGAAGGTAAATCTAAACTGTTAATTTTAAAATTAGTGGAAAATGAAATTTGAGTCCAATCCACTTAGTTCCATTTCTCCTTGAAGAATATATGTAAAAATGAGTTCTATTTAGGGCCATATAAAAGAGAGGGTAACCCATTGGATATTTATGTTTTCTTCTTTTATTTTGTTTCTTGGTTACGTACCAAGCCGAGATAATGTGTGACCCTCTTCTCTCTTGGGATGGTCCATGAGACCTAGGAGAAATTAAGAACAAGGGCATGATCACATCATTGATATTCCTCATATGCTAGGATGATAAAAGCTTATAAGTTATATCATGAGACTCATGTGGACATTCTACAATTAAAGAAGAACTACCTTGTTGACTTTGTCTTGAAACCCCCCTTGCTTGAGTTACGTCCCCCTTAATTGTTGTGTGGGTTTTTGGTTTGGTTATTTGCTTCTTCCTAAAGAAAGTTATCCACCTTGACTTTGGATCCCCTCTCCTTGACTTGTTTTATTCTTTTTTACTTTTATGATTTAACAATTAATATTTTGTGTTATAAAATATTATTTGTTTAAATTATTTAATTATTAGGGTTTAAACCTAACCCTAAAGTTAGGACTAATATGATATCCATAGCCTACCTACAAAAACCATAAAAGAGAACTATCCTCACTCTTTACACACACACTCTCTTCTAAGTCGAGTTTTGATTTGAGGTTTTCTGCGGCTTCTTCTTGTTCAGATTGTTGAGTGGTTGTTGTTGGTCACTATAATTGCTTAATTGATTTAAACAACCAAGTGATACATAAATTATCAACCCAGGGAAGTTTTTTATTTCAAAGATAACCACGCACTATATATGCTCAATTCCAAAAGCAACTTAGTGTTGTAGTAAAGAAAATTAAATTAATCACACTTGCTTGAATAAAGTGAAGTTCTGAATTAAATCACAGGAAAACAACTTCCCTATTGTAGATCTTTAAAGATTAAACTAAGAATCCTAGATTACCTTATAATAATACTTGCAATGGGAAAGAACAACTATTCTGCAATCAGAGAACAAGACCCTTACTCTCAAACAGAGACTTCAGTGCTAACACTCTTTTATGAAAACAGTAAGCAGAAAACAATTAACTCTATCTAACAGAGAACAAGGTTGTCTAGATCCTTCCTTTCTAAGCAGGAGCCTTAAGCCCTATTTCTGTTTTAGCATACTTGTGGAAATTGAAGTTTACAGAGAACAGGATGGTCTAATCCCTTCCTTTCTGAGCAGGAACCCTTCACCCAATCCCTGGCTAGCACACTTGCAGAATTAAATGGGATCTACAGAAGACAAGGTGTTCTGATCCCTTCCTATCTGAGCAGGAACCTTTACCCAATCCCTGGCTAGCACACTTGCAGGATTAAATGAAATCTACAGAAGACAAGGTGTTCTGATTCCTTCCTGTTTGAGCAGGAACCTTTACCCAATCCCTGGCTAGCACACTTGCAGAATTAAATCAAATCTACAGAAGACAAGGTGTTCCGATTCCTTTCTGTTTGAGCAGGAACCTTTACCCAATCCCTAGCTAGCACACTTGCAGAATTAAATGAAATCTACAGAAGACAAGGTGTTCCGATTCCTTCTTGTCTGAGCAGGAACCTTTACCCAATCCCTGGCTAGCACACTTGCAGAATTAAATGAAATCTACAGAAGACAAGGTGTTCCGATTCCTTCCTGTCTGAGCAGGAACCTTTACCCAATCTCTGGCTAGCCTCATAAAATCATCACACAAGATTGCTGATAAAAAGGATTACAAATTTCATTCAATAAACTAAGACAGAGTCAGTAGTGTTTAAGCAAAGCGGAATTCATTAAAAACAGTGTTTCAGCAACAAGTTAAATCAAATCATAAACAGAAACTGAACTAACACACTTCTAAAACTAACGGGTGAATCTTGTGATGAAGGTGGGCCCTCCCTTCTCACAAGATTCCCCTGAAACGAGAAAGCTAGAGACGGATAATCAAAGCAGTCTTTTATTCATCTGTCAAAACATCAGATTACAGTCTGAGAAAATAAAGTGCGTCCCTTTCTCTGAAGCGTTTAAATACATAAAACTTCGATCCCTCGAATGGTGATTTTCCTCTTATTTAAAGAGGAAAACCCTTCGATACAATTGATCAAAAATTACAGTGTGTATCTAAGTTCTATCTTTAGCCGGATCTTCTTTCTAATTCAGAACAGGGTGTCCTAATCTTATGCAACAGAAATGCTATTACAGGAGCTGACTGAGGTATTGCTGTTACGGCTGGTGTAACAACTTCTTCTCGTTGTTGCTGATGCTGTTTTAGCATCGCAATTCGCGGGCTGTTTCAACCCCGTGAATTGCGCTTCGACTGTGTTGACCGCTGAATGTAACGACTTGTGTTTCAACATCGTCGGTTCTGGCGGTTTCCTCTGTGTTTCAGCATCTGCAACTCTGGACTGTGTGACAGTTCTGTGTTTAAGCATTTGCGACCTCGGACTGTATGACAGCTTCGTGTTTCAGCATCAGTGGCCTCGAACTGTATGACAACTTCATGTTTCAGCAACTGCGACCTCGGACTGTATGACAGCTTCGTGTTTCAGCAATTGTGACCTTGGGCTGTATAGCAGTTCTGTGTTTCAGCAACATCGACCTTGGACAGTTCTATGTTTCAGCATGGGCCTCAAATGCTAATCTGCAGTTTTGAACACTTTATGCATTTCTAATCAATAGTCAAGTACGAGAGTAATGTAAGATATTATGCAAAACAGATTAAACATATAGTAATGAGAAGGGATGTTGTATACCTTTGGGATGATCAGATAAAGTGATAGTATGAGTCTAAATATAGGTGATCAAGAGTATAATAATGGCAAAAAGTATAGGCAAAAAGGTACATAGTGTGGTCCTAACAGTTGCGACCCCTTTAAGAAAGTTATTCTTGGTGTATTAAGCCACCGTGGGCTTAGCTCTCCAACCTCTTGCGGCCATCGAACCCTAAGGGTATTTTCCATCTTGTCGCATGTCTCTTTTTGGTTGTTGTTTGGGGTTTTTGGTTCTTCTTGTTGGTGTCGTCCTCCTCTTCTCCTTGTTGGTTCCACCCTCCTCATCTCCTTGTTGATGCCACCCTATGTATGTTGTCGTTGTCCTCTTATATTGTTTGTGCCACCTCTGTATGTTGCTTGTTAGTCTTTTGATATTTTACCCTAAAATTTCTTCTTGACAATTTGTTCTAAGTGTCATGATGAGATCTTCCCTGAGGGTTTGATCAATGATCCCTTAATTTTTTTTTGATCATATATCTAAGAGGATAACAATAGCGTATCGGGTAATATTGTTTCTTGTTTCAACTAAGTAAATGTTTTGTCAGTTATTTTTTTTATGCTACCAGATTATGGATCAGAAATTTTAATGTCTTGTTGATTGTAACATATAAGTAGCTCATGTTTAGAAGTTAAAATAAATATTTCTGTTTTAGCTAGCTATATTTTTTTCCCTTACATGTTACACATAGATTATCTTAAAAATTTCCTTATACAATTTACCCATATATAGATTATCTTCTACATGTTACATTTTTTTTATATTTAAATATTTTCATGTTCATTATATATACCATCATAGTAAAAAATTTACTCGCTTTTTTTTTCAATATATGTCTTTGATGCTTTGAAGTTGTTATAAATGATTAAATGCCTTCAAGTTGTTTTATAAATTATAATTTCCATTTTATGTTTCTATAACATATAAACTTTCATATTCATGGATTTTCAAAGGATATCTATTGAGGCTAGATGTCAAGACAAGAGTCTCCAAAAATTTCTCACAAACACTCTAGGCTATCCAATGAAGGAGGAAGAGGAACCCCTTCTTTGACTCAGACTCCGAGGACATCAGAGACCCATATCTCTGTAAGGCAGGGAATGTAACATCCCGCTCTTGCGAGCACATGTTGTCAACTTATTCTTTGAGGACACTTGCGTGCAAGTGATCCAGTTATAGTACATGGTTATTTGTTTCGCTTATGGATTCTTATGATGATGTTGATGGCTTATGATTTTTATGTTATTTGTTATATGCATATTGACAGATTCTATTGACAAGTTTCCCTGAGTGTGAAGGACACTTAACTGATTGTGGATGTCGAGGGCATGCATGGACCTCCTTGAACTCCAGATTGAGTTAGGGAGTGGCTTGTATTAGTTTGAATATTTCATTTATGCATATGTGAAATATGGTTGTTTATAGTATGATTTTGTATATGGATCATTGACAGTGTTTCGTTGATGCATGCAGACTGACGAAAGATTGTTAATCTGAATCACATAAGGAGTAAAGGGGCCATGCATAGAAACCAGATATTGAGAGAGAGGTGTGGCAAAGTCCCTGTCATGGCCTACTAGCACTCCCGCTGTGGCTTGAATTGTAGGTTAATGATTACCTAGTTCTAGAGGTCCACGATGTCGTGAGGGCATACTGAGACAATCGCTCAAGAATATTTCTAAGGGGCACACAATAAGGCATGGTCCTTATTACTTAGAATCCCTTAGTCTCTCACAAGGTCGCCTAAATGGAGTGATGACTCCAGGGATTGGACAACTACCAAAACTAGTCAAAAGGCGAGTGACACCCTTGGATGCACGAGAGTGTATCTTGAAGGGCACATCGCGTGATTTAAAAGGAAACTTGAGTAAACAAATATAGATGGCCTAGAAAAAAATAAATTAATTTGACATTGTCGGATTTAAATTAATTAATTAATGAGTAAATTATTAATTAATTATTAAGCCTTTTCAAATAAAATTTAATTAAGCCTAAGTATAAGATTTTTAAAGAGGCTAAATTGAAATTAATACCTAAAGCAAAAGGGGAATGAGGTAAATAATTTCAAGAATTAATTAAATTGAAATAATCCTAATGATTTGATTTAAGGCACATAGGTGTAAGAAATTATTAAAAGAGAGTTTTTAAAATAAGAAAGAAACATAGAGGAGAGAATGTGTACGCATAGAAAAGAATCTAGAGTCTACTTAGCACTAGTCTAACTAAAGAATAATCCTATTTTAACTCAACTCAGATTTAGTAAGGCATCAATCATTAATGGAAAGAAGGGGAATAAAGAGACAACTAGGAGTGATTGAAGGAGTGCTTTTAGGAAGGGTGAGGGAAATTGAATTTTATTAAAATAAAATGTGGATTTACTTGTGCAAATTGGGGAAAGGTTGACAAGTGTAAGGGGGAAATGATTCTAAATTATTTAAAATTAAAAAGCAAATTAATTGTGCAAGTGGGAATGTGTTATGGGGAAATTCTATAAAAAAAACGGCTGAGATGAGAAAAGGATCACACACTGGTTATGGGTAAAGTTATGCTACATAATTTTTGACTGGTTTTACTTGTGAGAGTTGGGATATCGAGCTTGAGAGAGAGTGGTGACTCTACCTTGTGAGGTGAGATGGGAGCTAGAGGATTTTTGGTTTTGTGTGCGTGGCCCCTTTGCGGCTCGAGGGGATAAGGGGGAAGAAGAGTACCCCAAGCGTTGGCTGGGAGGTACCGGTGAAGTCTCGACGATTAGTAAGCGGGAGGGAAGAGGGGATGCCCGTTGCTGAAAGACGTCTTCAAGAGAGCCAATGCAAAAGGACATATTTGAATTCTTCGTCTTCGGTCACAGTATTTTATTGAGATTGTAATTATGTAATTATAATGAGATTAAATTGTACTCCTAGTTTAGAATTTCTCAGTAAGTTGTATGGGTTTTTCTGATGTCGAACCTTGTAATATTCCTCATTGGTTGTGTATTGGAGAGATATTTCTTCTTTGTTGTCTATTCATCTTCACATGTATTTATATTTGAATTTTCATCCATTGTATGTCCATTTATCAAACCCATCTTGATTTGATTGTTTTCAGTTATGAGATTATTCATTAAAGTATGGGAATGTTTAATCGATGCTAGAATCTGAATTCTCCTTGGCTGCTGCAATGGGATGTTTGCAAGTTCTATATTAAAAGGTCTGCTCAATTTGTAATCCTCTCTTCAGATGTCCAATAGGTTCGTACCTTTGTAGTAAAAAGAAGATAAAAAAAAACTATGGTGTGTGTTTGGTAGCATCCTAACACTATTGGCAACCAATCTGAGGAATGATTGGCTTGTGACCCACCTTCTGCGAGCTAGTTGGAGTGGCGTATAAACTCACCAAGATTTTAGTGAGTTAGGATCCCCTTTGGCTGACAATGCAGAAATAATGGTGGCTCAATCCTTACCTCAAGATTTTCAAAATTTTAAAAAGGAGAAAAAAAACTGCCAAATCTCTTGTAGTAGGGCAGTTGGGACTGGAATGGAAGTTTGGATTGTTGGGTTGGGGATTCATCGCTAATGGTGGATAGTTTCAAAAACCTCCTATGTTAGAGGAGATCCTTAAACACTACTTGAGATTCCATTCGTTTGAATTTTTGAGTTTCTATCAACCTAGTTGTTCCATTTCTTCTCCTTCCTCATGCGTTGTGTGATGGTCAGCGAAAACTGCCTCTCGTTGCTTGTCGTAGGAGATCGTATCTCTTGTTTTTGGATGTATCCTAGATCACATATTCCTTACATTGATGATAAATATAATCATTTGTTGACTCCTTCTTTTCAGTCACCTCTCGACCAGATCGACCCTGTGTTCAATGGATGACCCTTCGTGCTAAGATAAGGAACTTGATGCTTTACAGTCCCCCTTTTCAGTTCGTTGTTTGCACAGATTGATGACATGAGTCTTGCACACTCTCTTCATTTGACTGAAGGTTTGAATTTGGGCAGGTGTTAACCAAGTAGTACGCCATGTGTAACCAAGGAGTGTTGATTTGCTTTCTTGATGTGGTAATGCAGAGAGGATTGAACGATTAATATTCCTTTTCATTTCGAGTATTGTGAATCTTCTTAGTTGTCCAGGGATTCCAAAAATGGATACTCCATCTTGAAACCCTGTTCTCTTGAGTAATAATTGAACCTACCCTAACTGTATGTTTCGGTTGAATCTCTCGCATCTCGAGTTGGAAAGGGGTATGAAGAAGTGTAAATTGAAGTTGCTTAGTACAATGATCCACCATTAGCTTGCAAATGAATGTATAAGTTGGACTCGTCAGTTCCTCACATTTTTTATAGGTAATCTCCTTGATTTCTAAGGAAAAGTATCTTGACTTCCCTTATGGATTTACAATTGATTTTCATTAATTTAGGATGCATAAGGCAATCAAGGTCCTTACCAATTACTTGTTGAGGTGATGATATTAGTCTTACATTACCAGATGGATTGATGATATTCTTGTTTCCGACTTGGGGAGGTGAGTTAGTAATCGAGTTTCTTTGTGTACTGTTAGTAAAAAGGGGGAGGGGGTCCTTTCTAAATCCTCTTAAAATAAATTGAAGGGTTAACAAATGAGTTCTTACATTATTGATAATTATGTTTGGGTCCTTCTTTACAACTTTGGGATGGATTTAGGTTAGCTTGGAGCTCCTTAATAAATTGTCCATACAAGATTGTGATCTTCTCTATTCTTATTAGGATTGATTTCTTCATTTCATTCATTGGATACATATAAAGTCGTGGAATTCTTATTATATTGTGGTGATTTTTATTATCTCTAAGTTCCTTAAATAGATATAAAAAGCAATTGATGGCTTGGTAAGCGCTCATTATGATTAAACTCTCTTACACCTTATAAATGGATAGGAAGATGCACATGAGTTCCTTATATATATATATATAGATTACTATATTTGACCTTTAAATCTTTTATAGGGAGTTGCACACAGTGGATTTGTTATCCTTCTGCTTGTTATAATATGACCTTAATTCCTTATGAAAGAATATATAAGTTAACCTATGAAGTTATATATTTCTTACACATTGTATACCTCCTTACAGTTTCTTATTGGATATGGGAGATTTACAAAGTTAATAGTCGACAAGTTACTATTGATACTAGAGTAGATTTCTACCTGTCACAAGGAATTGCAATTACACCCTCGTGTGTTTAAAAGTCCTTATGTTCCTTCCCTTAGTTGCGTTGACTTGATTGAGTTATTGAATAAGTAACGTAGCTATTCTCATGAACGATGAAGAATTGATGGTTATTATGATGTTTAATCTAGTCTTGATTTCAGTTTATGATGGGGTAATTAGCATACTCTTGCACCTTGAAATTAATGTGATTATATTATTTTGCAAATGAAAATAAAATGGATGAGTAGATATATTCTCTAGTGCCATTGAAATAATGTTGATGTATGATTTATTAAGTGATTAGATTATTCACGTGCCTTTAAACTAATGTTGATGTATGTTTAATTAAGTGATTAGATTACTCGGACGCCATGAAATTAGTGTTGATGTATGATTGATAAAGTAATTATCTTACTCTTACACCATGAATAATTCATGATTAAGATTGATTGATTGATCTTGTTGATTTCGACTTAATTGGATTAGTGGGATTTAGACACTTCCTTGTTCCTCAGAACATTCGCCAGCCTTGAGACCTTGAATGGTCAAAATCAATTGGATGAATCCTAGGCTTGAGAGTTGCTGATGTGTCCTCAAGGTCCTAACCTTGCAAGATAGGTTGGGTGGGTAGTTATTTTAATGTTTAGTGACATGGTTAATCATTATGTATATTTTTCTTAGGTTGATTGTGATGTGTAGAACTGCGCCACTATATATATGTTTATGTGTTGATCATGTTTTGATAATTTTTATGTTAATGCATTGGCTTGTGTCATTATGGATTTCAATGATGCGTCGCTTGAATTTCTATTAATTTATGTTGTGACGATTATTTTATCCTAATGCATTTTTTTTTTTACCTATTGTACATCGTTTGTAGTCGTAATGGTGGGGTTGTTACATATGGTATTAGAGCAGGTTCAACCCTGCAACTTGGGATCATTGCGCCTTCCACTGTATTAGACACTTAATTAATAACTTATTGTTAATTAAAATTGAAATTTTTCAATGCAGGTAATCATGGTTAGAGGACGTCATGGAGGTAGACAACGTGGTGCTAGGGGAAGAGGCGCGATGCCTCCAGTAACATCCACGCTAGAGGCGTCTAACCCCCAAGGAGAAGAACAAGTCATTGGACAAGAGTAGATTGTTGTGGGGAATGTGGTTGGTTTGATGAGGTCCATTCAAAGGATGTCGGAGGCCTTGAATAATCGACTAGATATAGATGAGGCATGGGCGTCTGTACCCTAGGATGGTCCACAACGCGTCCATTTGGTAGTGGTAGCATTCACAGAGAACTCGAGAAGGTTAAGTTTCTCGAGTTCATGGGTGCCACGGACGGCTCAGCTACCGAGGCTTGGTTGGAGAACATGGCGATGTGGTTAACACTTTGTGACTATATCTCCAACATAAAGGTCCACATGGCGGTCTTTCAGCTGAAGGGAAGCGTTCTTCTATGGTGGAAGATGCTCCCACCTCAACTGAACATGGTCGTGGAATACTTGTCATGAGAACTTTTTGAGGAATGGTTCCGAGAGAGGTATTTTTTAGAGGAATTCATTCAGCGCCATCTCAATGCATTCAATGCCTTACAACAGGGTGGTCGTACAGTGTCCGAGTATGAGGCCTGATTCATGGAGTTGTTCGGTATGCTCCACACCTGAACATGGAGAAGCTGAAGGTAAACAAGTTTGAGTTTGGAACTAACTTCAACCTTTGTGAGAAGGTGAGGATCCTAATGCCAAAGATGTTGCACGATGCATTCCATAAGGCTCTCATAGCTGAGGAAGAGCTGACCAACAGGGGTTAGGGCAGGACTCCTGCAAGACTGACTGGGCAAACGACATCAGGTGTGCATCAACATCAAACACCAACCAGATAGACATTAGGGTATCGAGATAGTCGAGAGACTCCACGTTCATGACACCAAAAAAACTGACTCCTCATCAGAGGACTCCCTACAGGGGACCACGGAATTAGAAACAACGTCACCCAAAACAACAACAACTTAGGCATGTTCAACAAAACAGACCAGGAGATCAGGATGGTAGGCCAACATCTTCTACTTCAGAGACTAGGATTATTGGACTAGAGACCGAGTGCTGGACATGTGGAGAGCCACATTACCACCGAGACTGTTCGGTTGAGAAGGCCAGAGCAACAAGACACACCACAGTTGGATATTTGGTCAAGGCCCATAGGATTCATGTAGTGGTGAATAACCACCAGGACGAGCACCAGTCCACCGTGCTTGAGATGTCAGGTACCATCGCCAACCAAAATTTTAGTATTTTGATAGATCCAGGTGATATAGAGAGATTTATTTTGGGTGTTGCGCTAAAAAGAATTAAGGTAAAGGTAGTTGAATAGGACGAGTTTAGGTACATATAAATGGCTTCAAGTGCCAAATAGAAGGTTGGAGGAAAGGTTACAAATTGTCGCATTAAATTGGGAGACTTTGTAACCAAGTCTGACCTATATGTCATGATCTTAGGATCGTATGACATCGTGATCGGTATGGACTTGTTGGAATCGCATGACATGATACTCAACTGTATGAAGAAACGATTGAGTTTGACTGATGATGAGGGACATAGAAGAGTGATTGTAGGAAGAAACTAGGGAGTGTCATTGAGGTTCATTTCTTCCCTACAACTACAAAAGAGCATGTGCAAAGGATGTAAGTTATATGAAATATTAGTGCTAAATGACAAGGGAGAGGTAGAAGGATTAGAAAACCTTCTGGTAGTACAAGAGTTCACTGATGTGTTTCCAAAAGAGTTACTAGGTTTGTCGCCCGAAAGAGAATTGGAATTTACAATCGACCTGAAACCTGGAGCTGAACCGATAACAAGAGCACCTTATTGAATGTCAACACCTGAGTTACAAGAGTTGAAAATGCAACTAAGGGAGTTGTTGGACATCAGACTTATAAGTCCAAGTGTGTGACCCTGGGGTGTGCCTGTTATTTTCATAAGAAAGAAGGATGGGTCGTGGAGACTCTGTATTAACTACTGTCAATTGAACAAGGCGACAATCAAGAACCAATATTCGTTGCCAAGAATAGACTATTTGTTTGATCAAATAAAAGGTGTGACAATGTTTTCAAAGATCGACTTGAGATTAGGATATCACCAGTTATGAATTAAGGAGGAAGATATTCCTAAGAACACCTTCAAGAGGAGGTTCGGGCACTACGAGTTTACCGTTTTACCGTTTGGACTGACAAACGCCCCTGGGGTATTCATGAGTTTGATGAATGGGGTGTTCCGCGAATACTTGGAAAAGTTTGTTCAAGTATTCATTGATGACATACTAATATATTCTTAGATGATGGAAGAACATGTTGAACATTTGCGCTTAGTACTACAATGTTTACGGGAAAACAAATTATACGAGAAAATGTTGAAAATCTCTTTTTACCAATAAAGGATTCATTACTTAAGGCATGTTATATTCGGCGAAGGCATCGTTGTGGATCCTGCAAAGGTAGAGGCCATTATGGAATGGAATGCAATGACAAACATACCATAAGTACACAACTTTATGGGTTTAGCAGGATATTACCGACGATTCATCGAAGGTTTTTCAAAGATAGCAAATCCGATCATGGAATTGCAGAAGAATTTTTTTTTTTTTGTATGGATCGAGAAGTGCGTGAAAGCATTTCAAAGGCTCAAGGGGTTGTTGACGATAGAATCGATACTAAAATTCCCCAACATGGACAAGGAATTCTTGGTATGCACAAACGCATCCAAGGAAGGCTTAGGAGGAGTCTTGATGTAAGATGGTAGAGTGATCGCTTACATCTTAAAAACATTAAGAAAGCATGAGGAGAACTACACAACGAATGATTTGGAGTTATTAGCCATTGTGTATGCATTGAGAGTGTGGAGACACTATTTGATTGGATGAAAATTTGAACTAAAAACATATCACTATGGATTGCAACACATATTTACGCAGAGTGACTTGAATGCGCAACAAAGGTGTTGGTCAGAATTGCTTAGCGAATACGATTTTGAAATTTCCTACATAAAAGGAACAATGAACAGAGTGGCAGATGCATTCAGTTGAAGACTGGGCATATTTTTAGTGATACCTCTTCAGATGAATCTTCGAGAAAATATTCTAACTATATAGTTCGACAATGACTGGTATAAAGAGTAAGGAAAATATCCGACAAGACACTATGTTGGTACTAAGTTTGAAGGATATACATTGGACAATGATGGATTGATGAGGTATAATAACCGGATGTACAAATATCCTAATGACGAATTGAGAAGTTTGATCTTAAATGAAGCTCATAGAGAAATGTACATAGCTCATCCAGGAGTCACGAAGATGAGGGCAGACCTTAATCCCTTATTCTTCTGGAAAGGAATGAAGTCGGACATAGTTAAATACATGGCGAGATGTCTAGAATGTCAGCAAGTGAAGGATGAACATAGACATCCGACAGGATTACTACAACCACACGCTATTTCAGAATCGAAATGGGAGGTCATTTCAATGGACTTTATTGCTTGATTTCCACTGACGATAAGGAGGCATGACTCGATTTTCGTGGTAGTTGACACTCTGACAAAGAATGCACATTTTATTCTTGTGTGCATGACTTATTAGGTGCCATACATAGCTAGAGTTTTTAATAGTGATTTTGTGAGATTACATGGCATGTCAAAAAGGATCATATCTGATAGAGGATATGTGTTTACAAGACAATTTTGGACCAATTTCCAAGAGGCCTTGGGAACACAACTAAACTTTAGTACAACGTATCATACTGATACAGAAAGGAAGATAGAAAGAACAAACCAAATTATGGAAGATATGTTGCGTATGTATGTGATGGAATAACAAAAGCATTGGGAAGAGTTCTTGCCATTGGTAGAGTTTGTGTACAACAACAGCTATCAAAGTACCATTAAGATGGCACCATTCGAGTTTCTTTACGGGAAACTGTGTCGGACGCCATTGCGTTGGGATCAAATTGAGGATAGGGTCCTGGTAGGACCAGAAGCGATCCAAGAAATGGAGGAACAAATGAAATCAATAAGACAAAGGATTAAAGAAGAGAAAGATCGACATAAGAGTTATGTTGATGCACATCACATTGAATGAAATTATGAAGTTGGTGACCAAGTTTTCTTGCGAGTGAAACCACACAAGAGTTCGATCAAGTTTGGAAAGGGTTCTAAACTCTCTCCTAGGTTTGTGGGAACTTTTGAAGTGGTGGAAAGGAAGGGGCCTGTGGCTTATCGACTAGCCTTGCCTAATTCTTCGAGGCGTATGCACGATGTTTTTCATGTATTTGTTTTGAGACATTATGTTAATGATCCTACACATGTGATTGACATGAGTTCCTTACAGGTGTCAAATGAGGGTGAAATAATGACGGAGCCAATCCACATTCTGGACCATCACATTTGACAACTACAACGTCGAACAGTTGATCAGGTCAAGGTCCAGTGGGACAATTATAGTCCACACTCGGCTACCCGGGACGACACATATGATATGCGCCAACAATTTCCGTATTTGTTTGATAGATTAGACATATAGATCTTGTCAGATAATTTTATTATTGATTTTTATATACTGTACAACTTCAGGATGAATTTTCAAACAAGAGGGGGTGCATGTAACATCCCGCTCTTGCGAGCACATGTTGTCAACTTATTATTTGAGGACACTTGCGTGCAAGTGATCTAGTTATAATACATGGTTATTTGTTTCATTTATGGATTATTATGATGATGTTGATGGATTATGATTTTTATGTTATTTGTTGTATGTGTATTGACAGATGCTATTGACGAGTTTCCCTGAGTGTGCAGGACACTTGACAGATTGTGGATGCCGAAGGAATCAATTGACCTCCTTGGACTCTAGATTGAGTCAGGGAGCGACTTGTATTGGTTTGAGTATTTCATTTATGCATATGTGACATATGGTTGTTTATAGTATGATTTTGTATATGGATCATTGACAATGTTTTATTGATGGATACAGTATGATGAAAACCTGCTAATTTGACTCACATAAGGAGTAAAGGGGCCATGCACAGAAACCAGATATTGAGGGAGAGGTGTGGAAGAGTCCCTGTCAAAATCTACTCACACTCCCATCGTGGCCCGAATTGTAGGTTAACGATTATCTAGTTTGAGAGGTCCACGATGCTATGAGGGCGGACTAAGAAAATTGCTCACGAATATTTCTGAGGGGTGTACAATAAGGAAGGGTCCTTATTCCTTAGAATCCCTTAGTCTCTCACAAGGTCGCATGAATGGAGTGATGACTCCAGGGGTTGGAAAACTACCAAAACCATTCAAAAGGCGAATGACACCCTTGGATGCACGTGAATGCATCTTGAAGGGCACGTCACGTGATTTAAAAGGAAACTTGAGTCAACAGATCTAGGTGGACTAGAAAACAATAAATTAATTTGACATTGTTGAATTTAAATTAATTAATTAATGAGTAAATTATTAATCCCTATAAGAGTCTAAGACTTTTCAAATAAAATTTAATTAATCCAAAGTATAATATTTGTAAAGAGGCTAAACTGAAATTAATACCTAAAGCAAAAGGGGAATGAGGTAAATAATTTAAAGAATTAAGTAAATTGAAATAATCCTAATGATTTGATTTAAGGCACATAGGTGTAATAAATTATTTAAAGGGAGTTTTTAAAATAAGAAAGAAACATAGAGGAGAGAATGTGTATGCATAGAAAGGAATCTAGAGTCTAGTTAAAACTAGTCTAACTAAAGAAGAATCATATTTTAACTTAACTCATATTTAGTAAGGTGTCAGTCATTAATTGGAAATAAGGGGAATGAAGAGACATCTAGGAGTGATTCAAGGAGTGCTTTTACGAAGGGTGAGGGAAATTGAATTTTATTAAAATAAAATGTGGATTTACTTGTGCAAATTGGGGAAAGGGTGACAAATGTAAGGGGGAAATAATTCTAAATTATTTAAAATTAAAAAGTGAATTAATTGTGCAAGTGGGGATGTGTTATGGGGAAATTCTATAAAACAAATGGCTAAGATGAGAAAAGGATCACACACTAGTTATGGGTAAAGTTATGCTGCATAATTTTTTACTGGTTTTACTTGTGAGAGTTGGGATACCCAGCGTGAGAGAGAGTGGTGACTCTACCTTGCGAGGTGATCTAGGAGCTAGAGGAATTTTGGTTGTACGAGCGTGGTCCCTTTGTGGATCGGGGGGCTAAGGGGGAAGAAGAGTACCCCAAGCGTTGGCTGGGAGGTACCGGTGAAGTATCGACGATTAGAAAGTGGGATGGAAGAGGGGACGCTAGTTGCCGAAGGGCGTCTTCAAGAGCGCCAATGCAGAAGGACATATTCGACTTGTTTGTCGCCAGTCACAGTATTTTATGGAGATTGTAATTATGTAATTATAATGAGATTAAATTGTAGTCCTAGTTTAGAATTTCAAGCTGTATGGGTTTTTTTGATGTCGAACCTTGTAAGATTCCTCATTGATTGTGTATTGGAGAGATATTTCTACTTTGTTGTCTATTCAATTTCACATGTATTTATATTTGATTTTTCTTTCGCTGTATGTCCTTTTATCAAACCCATCTCGATTTGATTATTTTCAGTTATAAGATTATTCATTAAAGTATGGGAATGTTTAATCGTTGCTAGAATCTGCACCCAACTATGGATTCTCCTTGGTTGCTGGGATGGGATGTTTGCCAGTTCTATCTTAAAATGTCGACTCGATTTGTAATCCGCTCTTCAGATGTCCAAGAGGTTCGTACCTTTGTAGTAAAAAAAAGGAAAAAAAACCCGGTGTGAGTTTGGTAGCATCCTAACACTATTGGCAACCAATCTAAGGAATGATTGGCTTGCAACCCACCTTCTACGAGCTAGTTGGAGTGGTGTATAAACTCGCCAAGATTTTAGTGAGTTAGGATCCCATTTGGTCGAAAATGCAGAAATAATGGTGGATGGATCCTTACCTCAGGATTCCCGAAATTTTAAAAAGGAAAAAAAAAATGCCAAATCTCTTGTAGTAGAGCGGTTGGGAATGGACTGGGAGTTCATATTGTTGGGTTGGGGATTCATCGTTGATGGTGGATAGTTTCGAAAACCTCCTGTTTCAGAGGAGATCCTTAAACACTGCTTGATATTCCCTTGGTTTGAATTTTTGAGTTTCTATTAGTTGTTCCATTTCTTCTCCTTCCTTGTGCGCTGCGTGACGGTCAATGAAAACTGTCTCTCGCTACCTGTCGTAGGATCCTGTATCTCTTGTTTTTGGATGCACCCTAGATCACAGATTCCTTACCTTGATGATCAAGCTCAACATTTGTTGACTCCCACTTTTTTGTCACCTCTTGACCAGATCGACCCTGTGTTCAATGGATGACCCTTCGTGCTAAGCTACGAAACTTGGCATTTACAATACCCATTTTCAGTTCGTTGTTTGTAGAGATTGATGACATGAGTCTTGCGCACCCTCTTCAGTTGACTGAAGGTCTGATTTTGGGCGGGTGTTAACCAAGTAGTACGCCATGTGTAACCAAGGAATGTTGATTTTCTTTCTTGATGTGGTAATGCAAAGAGGATTGAACGATTAATCTTCCTTTTCATTTCGAGTCTTGTGAATCTTCTTAGTTGTCCAGGGATTCCAGAAGGTCCTCACATTTTTTATAGGTAATCTCCTTGATTTCTAAGGAAAAGTATCTCGACTTCCCTTATGGATTTACAATTGATTTTCATTAATTTAGGATGTGTAAGGAAATCAAGGTCCTTACTAATTAATTGTTGAGGTGATGATATTAGTCTTACATTACCAGATGGATTGATGATATTCTTGTTTCCGAATTAGGGAGGTGAGTTAGTAATGGGCACACAATTGATTTGTTATCCTTCTGCTTGTTATAATATGACCTTAATTCCTTATGCAAGAATATATAAGTTAACCTATGAAGTTATATATTGCTTACACATGGTAGACCTCCTTGTATTTTCTTATTGGATATGGAAGATTTATAGAGTTAATAGTTGATAAGTTAACATTGATACTAGAGTAGATTTCTACATGTCACAAGGAATTGTACTTACTCCCTTGTGTGTTTAAAAGTCCTTATGTTCCTTCCCTTACTTAGTTGTGTTGACTTGATTGAGTTATTGAATAAGTAACATATCTATTCTCATGCATGATGAATAATTGATGGTTATTATGATGTTTAATCTAGTCTTGATTCCAGATTATGATGGGATAATTAACATAGTCTTGCGCCTTGAAATTAATGTGATTAGATTATTTTGCGCATGAAAATAAAATGGACGAGTAAATATATTCTCTGGCGCTATTGAAATAATTTTGTTGTATGATTTCTTAAGTGATTAGATTATTCACGTGCCTTGAAATTAATGTTGATGTATGTTTAATTAAGTGATTAGATTACTCATGCGCCATGAAATTAGTGTTGGTGTATGATTGATAAGGTAATGTTGGCACACAGGGGCAGACCCAGAGTTCAACGCTTCAACAACGCACCAACAAAACCCTAACTACCGACCCTTTCGACAACACCTACGAAGCAGATGAAGTCTCACCCGAGGTAGAGGCAGGGGTGGTTGCAGGACTCAAGTGTCTACAACCTAGCTGGGACACAGATATGTGATTACAACACTTAACAAACCACTTAGAAGTTAACATTCATCAGTATTTAACCCTCATTCACATCGCAGGTCGAAACCCTAATTACATAATAACGCAGTATCCAACAAGATCTAACACATCCACGCACTCAGCATATAGAAATAGATCAGATCTGGAATTCAGTCACATCACCAAGCACTGAGCTACTATATCAGATGCATCTAAAAAACAGATCACAACACTAAGCATAAATCACAACAATCACATAAGAACCATAAGCACAAAGCAACCACAACACAGGATATACGTGGTTCACCCCAGTGTGGGGCTACGTCCACCAACTCTTCTTCTTCTTTATTATCTTCTATCAATATTTGTACATGAACAGAGCCTCAGAACCCACTCCACATAGGACAGGAGATCTGCATGCACCTCGCCAGATCCTCGTTCCCCGAGTTAGGTTCAAGCACAAAGCCTTTCTTACAATCACATGCACTCAGCTCTGTAAGTTCTCAACACAGTATGCACAGAGCTAGCTCGCTCACATAGATTCGACTACTTATAGTACTTGCACTTAGCAAAATATCACACTACCACATAACCACCCCTTACTTACATCGTCTAGCTTTCTATTTATACATTACAAAAGGGCCTAAACATGGGTAAACCCATGGGCCGACATCCCATACCCGTTACATAAACCCTAAACCCAAAAATGCCCTAAAAAGGGGTCGAGATCCTGCGACCTCTGCTTCGCCTTGCGCTCCGCCTTCGACCAGCCTGTCGAAGTCCCAAAATGGTCAAACGTGACCAAGGTTCTCCAAAACTTGGTCAAGGGCGAACATTCCCCCAACACTCACCTGTGACTCGTCCCGAGTCACTATGATCTAGGTAACTCTGCCTTGAAGGTATCGATCTTGGCTTGAGCTACCTCGACTTGTTGCTTCGCCAGGGACTCCTGCTCAGAAAACTCCTGAATAATATTCTTCATCACAGGTCCTTCCAAGAATTGTTCTACTGTGGTGACCACTTTTTCTAGTTCTACACCTCATCCTTCAATTTCCTCAAAAAGTGTGCAAGCTTCATCCTGCACAGGTTGGAGTCACTGAGTCACTTCCATGAATTTACTTTGTATGGCATGGGCCTGCTGTTGAACCATGCATTGTTCCTGGGATCGTTTCATCCTCCCGACCACTGTCAGAGGCTTCAACTGTGCTTTCACTAATGTTGCTTGTTGCTTTGCCTCCTGGAGCTGTGACTCCAGTGTCCTTAGTTCACAGTTGTCTACAAGATGCTCGTAAGTCTATGTGCTTCGACTACTGATTTGTTTACATTCTAAGGCCAATGTCTTAATTCTATGGATTTCGCTCAGGGCAGTTTCTTCTCTCTGGTCTCGCACTTCCTGTGGAGTGCTTGGAGCTGCTTGTAACTCTATTTATGTGAATCTCTATTGGAGCTGCTGAATGGCTTCAGTAAGCTTCTCCTCTTGATCCTCCACAAGGTCTTCTTCCACCTATTCTAATCCCATCATAGAGCAAAGTGCTCTAGTGAATGCTTCTTTCACTCCAATCTGCTCCGCGAGCAACTGTTATTTCTCCTTCTAGATTTGCGCTCTATCCTATGCAAACTTGGCTTGGATGTCATATTTTTCTTGCTGCACAACCCAACGTTGCTCTATAGATTCCTCTTGTGCTTGATTCAAGGCCTCTGTGGGCCACTCTTTTTCCTCTTGGACATGATGAAGGTGAGCTTCGGTCACATCTTCTGTTCTGCGTAGCTGGGCAGGCTCATCTCCTAACTCTATTCCTTCTGATGACGGTGGTGCAGTGGACACTGCGCGGTTGGAGTAGAGGGCTTGTTGTACGCCTTTCAGTTCTACTTCGATCTAGTCATACATAGTTTCTTTCTTGGCTTCATTGCACTGTAAAATATCTTCGGAGGTATCTGATACAACGATGACAATGAGATCTATGTCATCCATCGTGAGTACAGTCTACATCTGTGGTTCACTAGCTTTGGACTTCTTCTGCGATGTAAGTTTCGTGGGGGAAACCTTTCTTTTCTTGGAGGTCTTAGCTTCATCAAGAGAATCCCTAGGCATTGTTACTTCACCTTGCTTATGCTTGTCTTCTTCTCCTTTGTCCTCTTCTTTGTCTACTTCGTCATCACCTCCTCCTCCAGGTGAATCTGAAGAAGCCTCTTCTGATGCATTGTTCAGCTCCTGTACCTCTTCCTTCTTCTTCCTTCTGCTGCTGCTGGGTGCATCATACTCTTCGTGAGTAACCACAAGACTATCGATGAGGTTGGGGTTGGACAGTTCTTCCTGGTCGAATGGTATAAGGAACTTTGCAGGCCATTCCTTAGTTATTTCTTCCATGTCCTTCTCTATGAGATTATAATAATATTGGAGCTCTTATTTATGTTCTCCTGCACGCGCAATGATATAAATAAAATTCCTATCTGCACGGAAATTCACAAATGGTCTGAACTTGTGCAAGGTGTTCAACATCATACGAGGGAAAGACTCAATAGCCCTCTTCAACTGCAGGTAATAGGCGTGGAACACCGTGTTTGACTTCCATTGCTTAGCCATGTCACTCGAGTACCAGAGCGTAGTGAACATCGCAGCTAAGGGTTTAGATGGCTCAATTTCAGCGAAGGTCACACCTTCCGGCATCGCCCAAGCAATAAAAGCGATGAGGATTAGTAGCCAACTAAAATTAAACTCATAGCCCTAATCCTGAGCTTCACGGTAGTCTTGTTCTAACTGGTTGATGAGGTAGCTCACCCATTTCATCTGTAGTCCTTCAATGCACTTTCCAGCGAGGTCAACAATGAACCCCGTGACTTGCGTGGGTATGTTCTTCCTTACTAGCTTACCAACGATCAAATGGAAGGCTAGGCGCACTGCGCCATTCTGAATGGAGGATACCTTGTAACCTCTCTTACCCTTCTCCACATTGCCATAGGTATCTTTAATTTTCTAGGCTAGGGCGTGATCTGTAGCCTTCCCTGGATAAAATTCTTGTGGGTCTAGTCCTTGCATGCTTAATCCGGTGATCCGATGGATCAATGCCAAATCTACGGTGATGCATTTGTCCAACCACAAATATACGCCATGGAATCACAACATTAGGAGTTTAACGCACGTGTTAACCTCTTGATGCCTTCCAAAGTGTGGTATCTTCATTACGTTAAGGACCTCATGATCTGCATGGTCCACAACTAGGGGATTATCTTCGGCTTCTTCCCATTTGTCTTGGTCAAATACTTATGTGGTGCGAGCATTCCATGGTTCTTGCAGTCTCCCAAGTTGAAGTCATTGATAATCAATGTCATAGTTTGTCTTAGATGTGGTCCATATGTGCGTATCCCCTTTGGGAGGTACGCAGTGATCAAGGTGTAGTCGAAGTCCCTCGGGACACTATCATGACTAATCGCGCCAGCCAGAGGCGGGATATAGTCGTGCATGATAGATGGGATGATCTTCGCATTATCTAAGTCATTGCGATGCTTGGTTCATTTCTTTGTCGTAGCTCAGGATGGTGTAGATCTACGAGCAGTCGACTAGGATGCTTGCACTCCTCTCGTTGATGAGGATTGGACTCCTGTAGACATTACCTTCTCAGCCATTAGGTCTATGAGGTTCTCTTCGACATATTTCTCTACTGCACTAAATTCACCCGAAATTCATGCTTGAGATCAGGTCGTTGATCAAATACTCAATGTAACAGAACGGGTGGCGAGGTCTCAATAGGCACAACGTGAAAGCAACTAGTTATCTGTGGGCTCGAATAATCACTGTTTGCAAAAGTATTCTCAGTACAAAACTCGACAAGATAAATATCTTATATCATAACGGATTCCTCCAACGGGTAGGAATGCCTCAATCAATGCAATCCCATCCGTTATGGCGCGGTCCCAACGGTCTAAATGGCAATATTTCTAGCCATAATTTTGTTTCTAGCCGTTCTGGAGTGTCAGTCCAACGGTCAAGATGCCTCCAACGGTTATATTGCTTCACTGTGGCTAAGTGTCAATGTTCGTTGTTCTTCTATCCCAATGAATTTCAAGTTCTATAAACCTTCCTTCTACGAAGTCCTCTCTGGAACTTCCTACAATTTTTCTAACTTTGTTTTCTTCTTGCTGAGCTTTCTGGCTATCTTCCCTATGATTTGATTCACTGGGTTCCTATTTCCATTCTTATTCTTATTCTCTTGCTGGAGTATGTGCTCTACTTTCTTGTACATACAAGTGTTTCAAGTCTTCCTGTGTTATTTCAACTTTGACATCTAGATCTCTTGTCCTCAGTAGCTTCGACTTGTCCTCTTGTTCTTCTAGTAAGTGCACTATTCTCCTAGCCATGAAAATTCTTAATTCTTGATTTTTCTATTCCAGATCCTCCTCTTCTTATTTCCTTCATATCTAATCTTTCTCAATCCAGGTATTTCCTAGCAAAATAGCAAATGGAGCGTTGTTATCAACAAATTTAATGACCTCGAATTCTTCCTCTGTCGAAGTTCCATGAGCACTCATAGGTATCTGGGTAAGTCTTCCACATAGGGTTATCAATTTTTCTTTGAACAATCCTATTCCTCCCAATGAAGGAACCATACCAGGCTTTCCCAAAATTTTCCAAGTTCTTTGTGTCATGATATTCACCTATGTTTCCTCATCCAGAACACAATCTATGTTGAAGTCTCATATTCTTGTTTCTATGCACTCCTTCTCTTTTAAGATCTCTGATAAGTTGATGTCTCTGTGATCACTCAGGGTTTCTTTCATCTATAATAATACAGACTTTGATTCTTTCTGAGGTTCTATCATATCCTTAGTTTCTTGGCCTTTCTCATGTTTTTTTTGTCTCATATTCATCTTTTCAACTTTAGCAATCATTCTAGGGAAATCCAAAACTTCATGGTCCATAGCTTTAAAACAAAGACAACTAGGACCTCTACTAGGGCATTCCTTAGCAAGATGTCCTGGTCTTCTATAACTGTAACAAAGAGTTAATCCTCTCTTTATTTTAAATGATCCCCAACATTTCTTGTACTGCGCACTGGGATTATAGTAACTAACCTGCAAACAATTCTTTCTAGGATCCTGCATCCATTTGTTAGTCCAAACATTCTTTCTATGCATAGGAATGACATATCTTTCATTAATTCTATCAGATCTACTCATATCCAATATTCTTTCTTCTAGTTGTGCCCTATTTTCAGACTAGGACAATATTTATCAAACAAACCTAGATCCATACTTTCGAAACAAAAAATGTCACTTATCTTACCTTTCTCAGAGCACAAAGATTTAAGATCTTACCTCTTTTCTTTAGATCTAATTCCTTCCTTAGCACAGAGCTTCGCAAGTCAAGAAACATATCTACGCACAAATCTTTTTATTTTCTTCATTCCTATCAATCACAGTTTCAGGTCCCTGCAACGGAACCATTTGTTGGCACACAGGGGTAGACCTAGGGTTCAACACTTCAACAATGCACCAACAAAACCCTAACTACCAGCCCTTTCGACAACACCTGCGAAGAAGATGAATTCTCACCCGAGGTAGAGGTAGGGGTGGTTGGAGGACTCAAGTGTCTACAACCTAGCTGGGACACAGATTTGTGATTACAACACTTAAAAAAGCACTTAACAGTTAACATTCATCAGTCTTTAACCCTCATTCACATCACGGGTCGAAACCCTAATTACATAACAATGCAGTATCCAACAAGATCTAACACATCCACACACTCAACATATAGAAATAGATTAGATCTAGCATTCATTCACATCACTAATCACTAAGATACTATATCAGATGCATCTAACAAATAGATCACAACATTAAGCATAAATCAAAACAATCACATAAGAAACATAAGCACAAAGTAACCACAACACAGGATATACGTGGTTCACCCCAGTGTAGGGCTACGTCCACCAATTCTTCTTCTTATTTATTATCTTCTATCAATCTTCGTACATGCACATATCCTCAAAACCCACTCCGCATAGGACAGGAGATCTGTGTGCACCTCGCGAGATCCTCCTTCCTGAGCTAGGTTGAAGCATAGAGCCTTTCTTACAATCAAATGCACTCAACTCTGCAAGTTCTCAACACAGTATGCATAGAGCTAGCTCGATCACATAGATCCGACTACTTACAGTTTTTGCACTTAGCACAATATCACACTACCACATAACCACCCCTTACTTACATCGCCTATATTTCTATTTATACATTACAAAAGGGCCTAAACATGGGTAAACCCATGGGACGACATCCCATACCCGTTACATAAACCCTAAACCCGAAAATTCCCTAAAAAGGGGCCGAGATCCCACGATCTCCGCTTTGACTAGCCTGTCGAAGTCCCAAAAATGGTCAAACGTGACCAAGGTTCTCCAAAACTTGGTCAAGGGCCAACAAGTAATGATTAAGATCGATTGATTGATCTAGTTGATTTCAGTTTGATTGGATTAGTGGGATTTAGACCTCCTTGTTCCTAAGAACAGTCGCCAGCCCTGAGACCTTGAATGGTCAAAATCAATCAGATGAATCCCAGGCTTGAGCGTTGCTTATGTGTCCTAAAATTCCTAACCTTGAAGGATAGGTTGGGCGGGTAGTTATTTTAATGTTCAGTGGCATGGTTGATCATTATGTATATTTTTCTTAGGTTGATTGTGATGTGTAGAATTGCGCCGCTATATATATGTTTATGTGTTGATCATGTGTCGCTAACTTTTATGTTAATGCGTTGGCTTGTGTCTTTATGGATATCGATGATCTGTCACTTGAATTGCTATTAATTTATGTTGTGATGATTCTTTTATCCTAATGCAATTTTTTTTTTACCTATTGTACATCGTTTGTAGTCGTAACGGTGGGGCCATTACAGGAAGCTTGGGAGGGGAAACTAGTGACCAAAGACAATCTAATCAGAGGAGGAGATTATCAAATGAATATGTGAATAGATCATCTAGATAATGTGCTAAAAATAGTGCTATGGATGCATCATTCTTAGATAGGTTGCACATTAATACTCCAACACTGAAGAATGTAGGGAATACATCATGGCAAGAGAATATGTTTGGTAATTTTTTTGATTTTGTATTTTTGTGTATTTATGTTTATGTTATATATGTGTGTGTGTGTGTGTGTGTGTGTTCTTTTTTTAAATTTTTTTTATGTTTTTTGTTTTTGTTAAATTTTGTAATTATTTTTCAAATGTGTATGTGTAGAGGATGAGTTTAATGGGAGAGAAGATAATGAAAGAGAGAGTGGTTATCATGAAGATTTCAATGTTGGTGAAGAGGTTGAAGGTGGATTCGGGGGATGTTATCAAGAAAAAAAATATTACATGTCTACGTCCACCTATCCCTAAGATGTTAGTGATGAGATTCCTTGGGAAGAGTATACTAAATCAATGACCCTCGAATGATGCTCAGGTGTTAAAAGAAGACTGCAAAATGATTTGAGGTGTTAGGATCTCCCTCGAGAGAGTAAAAAAAGTTTGGAGATTGTTTTGCATTCATTGTAGAACTTTATCGATGCATATCAAAAGATGGGGCCAACAACTGATAGTTTTATCGATTTGATGAGGAGACGAAAGTCAGAGGTGATGGACCCCGATAAATGGGTAGTAAAGAGTAGAGTTTCAAAAGAAAATTTAATTTCTATGTTCAATTTCAAAGAGGGGCCAAAGTGAAAGATGTTGAAAGTGCAATATTTTAAGCACCCCAACATAGCAGAACATCTGTATAATGGATTTTTGGCACCATATGGGAAGTTGTCGTGGAATGATGAGGTTCCACATTACTTTGCTAGAATATTTTATGCAGAGTTTTTCATGGGAATGCACCCTAATTATACCAACCTACCGTCTAGTTATTATGGAGCTAGTAAAGGATGAACATATGATCGGAAAGGGGCATATCAAAAGGCAACATTGCAAATACCTCCACGACCTTTGGTATCTCTTCCAACAGGGGCATTTTCCTCACATTCAGAGTTGCGAGCTACAACAGATGTTGGCAAGGAGGCTAGGAATGCAATTAGAGAAAATTTAGAACCATTTTTTTATGGTGTTGATGTTGGTTTGAACCGTTAGAGAGCGGAAGTCAATTCTCGAGCCAATTTTGTTTACAAAACATATGAGGAGATAGATTCCATGTCAGTAGAATATATTAAGAAGTATGAAAAAAATTTCCGTAATGGTTGGAAGGTGTTAATTCATAATGATGAACCGAACATTAGATTGGTATGTGTTATAGTTAGTAAAGTTTTCATGTATTTGAGGATAGTTTTCTTGTAGTTCTAGATCTAGGTACATATCATTGTATCTTTAGAAATAATTGAGTTGTTATCGTCATTAATTGTAGTTTGGTTATATGTTAAATGAATCTCCAGTAAATAGGGGACTTGATTCAATGAGTTTAAATTTGAATGGGTTGAATCAGATATGTGTTTTCTAATATCCACATATGAGCACTTTAGTTGTCCAATCTCCAATCTTTTGAATAATCAACATACATGAAATTTATGTTTTTGTATTAATGTGAACACATTGAACCCTATTTAATTCTTAGTTGTGTTTTTCACAGATCCCTATTCCGTCTCCCACTACTTGGGAAGGATTTTTCCAATTCTCATTGAGAGAGTTTGAAGAGGGTGGGAGTTCATAGGTATCATTGCTTGTTGAAAACAAATTTAGTTATATATGAAAATTGCAATGTCATCTAAATTATTAATTTAAAAGGAAAATATCTTAAACGCTATATAATTTATTGAATCTTAGGGTATGGTGGGTAAGACTGTGACTCAAATGATCATGGGAATGCCATCCTCTTGGGTGGTTGATGATATTCAAGTTGGCACATCACATGTATTACATGTTTCAAAATTTAAAACTACAATTTAATGTGTTAAAATCATTTAAATTTAATTTTCAAATGTACAAATTTGAAATTTGTTAGAGGGAAATGTGGAGAAGAGAGTGTGGGAGATTGAGATTGATGAGGATGAATCCATACCTGAAAATGATGCGTCTATTCATGATGACTCTTAAATGTATGTAGATTGCACATTAGTGATTTTTAGTTTGTTTTTATATTGGGCCTTTTATATATAAGTATTCAAGGTTATTTGTGTTGAATATGCTTATTTTTTGGACTTTTTTCAAATTTTTGTTTGATCAACTTTTTAATTAATCCTTTCCTATTCATAGAAGGGTTACTCAACTAGTGTCTATATAACTTTTCAACGCTTCAATCAATCATTTTGAAATATATATAATACTCCTATATAAGCTTATCGTCGTTTAAAATGGCACATTCAATCTTATTTATGTTTAGATCATGATGCAGACCTGATTTTGAACCTGAACATTTGATTATCTGAGAACAAACTCTATCCCACATCAAAAAAGGAGAAATTTCTAAATTTTCTTCGATTGCATTCCTTGCCTTCTTGTCCAAGAATGACGTAATATGGAGATTTGTGTTTTCTGCATACAACGAAGTGAATTCCTTCTTGGGATATTGTCAAACTCTTAACTAATTGCTTACTAACTACAAAAACTAACATTTGTAGATTTACAAATAAGCTATGTATGTGCATGATCTCACTTATGTTTAGATCATGATGAAGACATATTTCAAAGAGAATTTGATTATATGTAATATGAATACATCCCATGTAGAAATATGAAAGATTTAAATGGTTTTTTAAGAATGACTCAATATATGTGCAGATTGTGTTTTCTGCATGTACATGAAAGATTATATGAGAACATCTATTCCACCGTAGAAAGAAGAGATAATTATTTTCTTGGAAGAATGGGTTTTAATATGGAGATTTGTGAACTTTCATAGATATGAGTATTTTCTTGGAAGAATGGCTTTTAATATGGAGATTTGTGAACTTTCATAGATATGAGTATTTTCTTGGAAGAATTGCTTAATATGGAGATTTGTGATTCCTTTAATTTGAAAAGGCATTTGATTATATGAGAACATTTATTCCACTGCAGAAGAGGAGATAAGTATTTTACTGGAAGAATGGATTAATATGGAGATTTGTGAACTTTCTACATACCCAAGTGAATTTATTTTCAGGGTATTATCAAACTCTGAACACTAAAATTGTTTACCAAGCACACAATTTTTCTCTTTAAACATTTGCTAGATAATGATCTTACATTGTTTAGATCATGTCTAGGCAATGTTGAAAGAACATTTGGTTATAAAAGAAAATTAAAGATTCTACAAAGAATGGATTAATATGGAGAGTAACTATTTTGGATGTTTGTGATGTAAGTTTGGTTTTAAAAAAAATGCCAAAAAAGTATAATAAAAAGAGAGCAATAATATTAGATTTGTGGAACTCCGATTGGGTATGTTATTCTTTTTTATTGCTTATTTAATAAAGTTAAATATCTTTAAAATATTTGCTAATAAAGTATATATGCTAATATGTGTTATTGGTTTTTATTTTTATTGTTACACATGTTTACATTATTTGGTGGAAAAATGAGCAAATGGATGTTGGAAGATGAAACTTAACACTTTTGGTATGTATGTCAATTTTGCTTTAATCACAATTTGTTTTATTTATCTAAAATGGTATGTGTACATTTTATTTTAAATTTGTAGATATATTTTATTTTAATTTTTTTAATTTTAAATTCGAGAAATGTTTTCTTTTGCAGGTATGAAGAAATCTATCTTAGTGATGGCTTAGAGTCAAGAATTTTGGAGTTAAATGTTAATTTTGTCTCTGAGTTTTTGTTATTAGCCTAAAATGGTTGTGGAACCTATGTAAACTATGCAA
>SNQJ01S0017949.1:29743-60608 GCA_010110895.2 Picea sitchensis | reverse complement strand
TCTTATTGATTATGGAAGATTTACAGAGTTAATAGTCGACAAGTTACTATTGATACTAGAGTAGATTTCTACCTGTCACAAGGAATTACAATTATGCCCTCGTGTGTTTAAAAGTCCTTATGTTCCTTCCCTTAGTTGCGTTAACTTGATTGAGTTATTGAATAAGTAATGTAGCTATTCTCATGAACGATGAAGAATTGATGGTTATTATGATGTTTAATCTAGTCTTGATTTCAGTTTATGATGGGGTAATTAGCATACTCTTGCGCCTTGAAATTAATGTGATTAGATTATTTTGTGCATGAAAATAAAATGGATGAGTAAATAGATTCTCTGGTGCCATTGAAATAATGTTGATGTATGATTTATTAAGTGATTAGATTATTCACGTGCCTTTAAACTAATGTTGATGTATGCTTAATTAAGTGATTAGATTACTCGGACACCATGAAATTAGTGTTGATGTATGATTGATAAAGTAATTATCTTACTCTTACACCATGAATAATTCATGATTAAGATCGATTGATTGATCTTGTCGATTTCGACTTGATTGGATTAGTGGGATTTAGACACCTCCTTGTTCCTCAAAACATTCGCCAGCCCTGAGACCTTGAATGGTCAAAATCAATCAGATGAATCCTGGGCTTGAGAGTTGCTGATGTGTCATCAAGGTCCTAGCCTTGCATGATAGGTTGGGCGGGTAGTTATTTTAATGTTCAGTGACATGGTTAATCAATATGTATATTTTTCTTAGGTTGATTGTGATGTGTAGAACTGTGCTACTATATATATGTTTATGTGTTGATCATGTTTTGATAATTTTTATGTTAATGCGTTGGCTTGTGTCGTTATGGATTTCAATGATGTGTCACTTGAATTGCTATTAATTTATGTTGTGACGATTATTTTATCCTAATGCAATTTTTTTTTACCTATTGTACATTATTTGTAGTCGTAATGATGGGGTCGTTACATATGGTATCAGAGCAGGTTCAACCCTGCAACTTGGGATCATTGCACCTTCCACTGTATTAGACACTTAATTAATAGCTTATTGTTAATTAAAATTGAAAATTTTCCATGCAGGTAATCATGGTTAGAGGATGTCGTGGAGGTAGATGGCGTGGTGCTAGGGGAAGAGGCACGACGCCTCTAGTAGCATCCATGCCAGAGGGGTCTAACCCCCAAGGAGAAGAACAAGTCATTGGACAAGAGCATATTGTTGTGGGGGATGTGGTTGGTTTGATGAGGTCCTTTTAGAGGATGTCAGAGGCCTTGATTAATCGACTAGATAGAGGTGAGGCCTGGGCGTCTGTACCCCAGGATGGTCCAAAACGCGCTCCAGCTAGTAGTGGTAGAATTCACAGAGAACTCGAGAAGGTTAAGTTTCTCGAGTTCATGGGTGCCACAGATGACTCAGCCGCCGAGGCTTGGTTGGAGAACATGGCGATGTGGTTTGCACTTTGTGACTATATCTCCAACATGAAGGTCCACATGACAGTCTTTCAGCTGAAGGGAAGCACTCTTCTATGGTGGAAGACGCTCCTACCTCAACTGAACATGGCCGTTGAAGACTTGTCATGAGAAATTTTCGAGGAATGGTTTCGGGAGAGGTATTTTTCAGAGGAATTCATTGAGCTCCATCTCAATGCATTCAACGCCTTACGACAGGGTGGTCGTACAGTTTCCGAGTATGAGGCCTAATTCATGGAGCTGCTTCGGTATGCTCCACAACTGAACATGGAGAAGCTTAAGGTAAACAAGTTTGTGTTTGGAATTAACTTCAAACTTTGTGAGAAGGTGAGGATCCTAATGCCACAGACGTTGCACGATGAATTCCATAAGGCTCTCATAGCCGAGGAAGAGATGACCAGCAGGGGTCAGGGCAGGACTCCTGCAAGACCGACTGGGTAGACGACATCAGGTGTGCATCAACATCAAACACCAACCAAACAGACATTAGGGTATCGAGATAGTTGAGAGACTCCACGTTCATGACACCACAAAAACTAACTCATCATTAGAGGACTCCCTACAGGGGACCACCGCATTAGAAACAATTTCGTCTGCAACAACAAAAACTTAGGCATGTTGAACAAAATAGACCAGGAGCTCAGGATGGTAGGCCAACATCTTCTACTTCAGAGACTAGGATTATTGAACCAGAAACTGGGTGCTAGACATGTGGAGAACCACATTACCACCGAGATTGTTCGGTTGAGAAGGCCAGAGCAGCAAGACACACCAAAGTTGGATATTTGGGCAAGGCCCATAGGATTCATGCAGTGGTGAATAACCATTAGGACGAGCACCAGTCCACCGTGCTCGAGATGTCAAGTACCATCACCAACCAAAATTTTAGTATTTTGATAGATCCAGGTGATATAGAGAGATTTATTTCAGGTGTCGTGCTAAAAAGAATTAAGGTAAAGGCAGTTGAATAGGACAAGTTTAGGTACGTATAAATGGCTTCAGGTGCCAAATAGAAGGTTGGAGGAAAGGTTAGGAATTGTTGCATTAAATTGGGAGACTTTGTAACCAAGTCTGACCTATATGTCATGATCTTAGGATCGTATGACATCGTGATCAATATGGACTGGTTGGAATCACATGATGCGATACTCAACTGTATGAAGAAATGATTGAGTTTGACTGATGATGAGGGACATAGAAGAGTGATTATAGGAAGAAACTAGGGAGTGTTCTTGAGGTTCATTTCTTCCCTATAGCTACAAAAGAGCATGTGCAAAGGATGTAAGTTATATGAAATATTAGCGCTAAACGACAAGGGAGAGGTAGAAGGATTAGAAAACCTTCTGGTAGTACAAGAGTTCATTGACGTGTTTCCAGAAGAGTTACTAGTTTTTTCGCTCGAAAGAGAATTGGAATTTACAATTGACCTGAAACCTGGAACTGAACCGATAACAAGAGCACCTTATCGAATGTCAACACTTGAGTTACAAGAGTTGAAAATGAAACTAAGGGAGTTGTTGGACCTCAGACTTATAAGTCCAAGTTGTGTGACCTTGGGGTGTGCCTGTTATTTTCATAAGAAAGAAGGATGGGTCGCGGAGACTCTGTATTGACTACCGTCAATTGAATAGGGCGACAATCAAGAACCAATATTTGTTGCCAAGAATAGACTATTTGTTTGATCAAATGAAAGGTGAGACGATGTTTTCAAAGATTGACTTGAGATCAGGATATCAACAGTTACGAATTAAGGAGGAAGATATTCCTAAGAACACCTTCAAGTGGAGGTTCTGGCACTACGAGTTTACCATTTTACCATTTGGACTGACAAACGCCCCTGGAGTATTCATGAGTTTGATGAATGGGGTGTTCCGCGAATACTTGGACAAGTTTGTTCAAGTATTCATTGATGACATACTAATATATTATCAGACGATGGAAGAACATGTCGAACATTTTCACTTAGTACTCCAATGTTTACGGGAAAACAAATTATACGAGAAACTGTTGAAAAACTCTTTTTACCAATAAAGGATTCATTACTTAAGGCATGTTATATCCGGCGAAGGAATCGTTGTGGATCCTGCGAAGGTAGAGGCCATTATGGAATGGAATGCACTAACAAACGTACCATAAGTACGCAACTTTATGGGTTTAGTAGGATATTACCGATGATTCATCGAAGGTTTTTCGAAGATAGCAAATCTGATCACAGAATTGCAAAAGAAAAACAAAAATTTTGTATGCATCGAGAAGTGCACGAAAGCATTTCAAAGGCTCAAGGGGTTGTTGACGATAGAATCGATACTAAAATTCTCCGACATGGACAAGGAATTCTTGGTATGCATAGACACATCCAAGGAAGTCTTAGGAGGAGTCTTGATGCAAGATGGTCGAGTGATCGCTTACATCTTAAAAACATTAATAAAGCATGAGGAGAACTATGCAACGCATGATTTGGAGCTATTAGCCATTGTGTATGCATTGAGAGTGTGGAGACACTATTTGATTGGATGAAAATTTGAACTACAAACATATCACTGTGGATTGCAACACATATTTACGCAGAGTGACTTGAACGTGCAACAAAGGCATTGGTCAGAATTGCTTAGAGAATACGATTTTGAAATTTCCTACATAAAAGGAACAATGAACAGAGTGGTAGATGCGTTGAGTTGAAGACTGCACATATTTTTAGTGATACCACTTCAGATGAATCTTCGAGAAAATATTCTAACTATATAGTTCTACAACGACTGGTATAAAGAGTTTAAGGAAAATATTGGACAAGACACTATGTTGATACTAAAGTTTGAAGGATATACATTGGACAATGATGGATTGATGAGGTATAATAACCGGATGTACAAATCGCCTAACGACGAATTGAGAAGTTTGATCTTAAATGAATTTCATAGAGCAATTTACATGGCTCATCCAGGAGTCACAAAGATGAGGGCAGACCTTAATCCCTTATTCTTCTGGAAAGGAATGAAGGCAGACATAGTTAACCACATGGCGAGATGTCTATAATGTCAGCAAGTGAAGGCTGAACATAGACATCCGACAGGATTACTACAACCACACGCTATTCTAGAATCGAAATGGGAGGTCATTTCAATGGACTTTATTGTTTGATTTCCACTGACGACAAGGAGGCATGACTCGATTTTTGTGGTAGTTGACACTCTGATGAAGAGTGCACATTTTATTCCTGTGTGCCTGACTTATTAGGTGCCAGACATAGCTAGAGTTTTTATTAGTGAGTTTGTGAGATTACATGGCATGTCAAAAAGGATCATATCCGATAGAGGATCTGTGTTTACAAGACAATTTTGGACCAATTTCCAAGAGGCCTTGGGAACACAACTGAACTTTAGTACAATGTATCACCTTGATACAGACAAGAAGATAGAAAGAACAAACCAAATTATGGAAGATATGTTGCGTATGTATGTGATGGACTAACAGAAGCATTGGGAAGAGTTCTTGCCATTGGTAGAGTTTGTGTACAACAACAGCTATCAAAGTACCATTAAGATGGCACCATTCGAGTTTCCTTACAGGAAACTGTGTCAGACGCCATTGCGTTGGGATCAAATTGAGGATAGGGTCCTGGTAGGACCAGAAGCGATCCAAGAAATGGAGGAACAAATGAAATTGATAAGACAAAGGATTAAAGAAGAGAAAGATCGACATAAGAGTTATGTCGATGCACATCACATCGAATGAAATTATGAAGTTGGCGACCAAGTTTTCTTGCGAGTGAAACCACACAAGAGTTTGATCAAGTTTGGAAAGGGTGCTAAACTCTCTCCTAGGTTTGTGGGAACTTTTGAAATGGTGGAAAGGAAGGGGCCTGTGGCTTATCGACTAGCCTTGCCTGATTCTTCGAGGTGTATGCACAATGTTTTTCATGTATTTGTTTTGAGACATTATGTTAATGATCCTACACATGTGATTGACATGAGTTCCTTACAGGTATCAGACGAGGGTCCAATAACAACGAAGCCAATCCGCATTCTGGACCATCACATTCGACAACTACAACGTCGAACATTCGATCAGGTCAAGGTCCAGTGGGACAATTATAGTCCACACTCGACTACCTGGGAGGACACATATGATATGCGCCAACAATTTCCATATTTGTTTGATAGATTAGACATATAGATCTTGTCAGATACTTTTATTATTGATTTTTATATACTGTACAACTTCAGGACGAATTTTAAAACAAGAGGGGGTGCATGTAACATCCCTCTCTTGCGAGCACATGTTGTCGACTTATTATTTGAGGACACTTGCGTGCAAGTGATCCAGTTATAATACATGGTTATTTGTTTCACTTATGGATTATTATGATGATGTTGATGGATTATGATTATTATGTTATTTGTTATATGTGTATTGACAGATGCTATTGATGAGTTTCCTTGAGTGTGCAAGACACTTGACGGATTGTAGATGTCGAGGGAATCAATTGACCTCCTTGGACTCCGGATTGAGTCAGGGAGCGACTTGTATTGGTTTGAGTATTTCATTTATGCATATGTGACATATGGTTGTTTATAGTATGATTTTGTATATGGATCATTGACAATGTTTCATTGATGGATGCAGTCTGATGAAATCTTGCTAATATGACTCACATAAGGAGTAAAGGGGCCATGCACAGTAACCAGATATTGAGGGAGAGGTGTGGAAGAGTCCCTGTCAAAATCTACTCGCACTCCCATCGTGGCTCGAATTGTAGGTTAACGATTACCTAGTTTGAGAGGTCCACGATGCTATGAGGGCGGACTAAGACAATCGCTCACGAAGATTTCTAAGGGGTGCACAATAAGGAAGGGTCCTTATTCCTTAGAAGCCCTTAGTCTCTCACAAGGTCGCATGAATGGAGTGATGACTCCAGGGGTTGGACAACTACCAAAACCAGTCAAAAGGCGAGTGACACCCTTGGATGCACGTGAGTGCATCTTGAAGGGCACGTCGCGTGATTTAAAAGGAAACTTGAGTCAACAGATCTAGGTGGACTAGAAAACAATAAATTAATTTGACATTGTCGAATTTAAATTAATTAATTAATGAGTAAATTATTAATCGCTATAAGAGTCTAAGACTTTTCAAATAAAATTTAATTAATACTAGGTATAATATTTGTAAAGAGGCTAAACTGAAATTAATACCTAAAGCAAAAGGGGAATGAGGTAAATAATTTAAAGAATTAAGTAAATTGAAATAATCCAAATGATTTGATTTACGGCACATAGGTGTAATAAATTATTTAAAGGGAGTTTTTAAAATAAGAAAGAAACATAGAGAAGAGAATGTGTACGCATAGAAAGGAATCTAGAGTCTAGTTAAAACTAGTCTAACTAAAGAAGAATCATATTTTAACTCAACTCATATTTAGTAAGGTGTTAGTCATTAATTGGAAATAATGGGAATGAAGAGACATCTAGGAGTGATTCAAGGAGCGCTTTTAGGAAGGGTGAGGGAAATTGAATTTTATTAAAATAAAATGTGGATTTACTTGTGCTAATTGGGGAAAGGGTGACAAGTGTAAGGGGGAAATAATTCTAAATTATTTAAAATTAAAAAGCGAATTAATTGTGCAAGTGGGGATGTGTTATGGGGAAATTCTATAAAACAAATGGCTAAGATGAGAAAAGGATCACACACTAGTTATGGGTAAAGTTATGCTGCATAATTTTTGATTGGTTTTACTTGTGAGACTTGGGATACCCAACTTGAGAGAGAGTGGTGACTCTACCTTGCGACGCGATCTAGGAGCTAGAGGAATTTTGGTTGTGCGTGTGTGGTCCCTTTGCGGATCGGGGGGCTAAGGGGGAAGAAGAGTACCCCAAGCGTTGGTTGGGAGGTACCGGTGAAGTCTCGACGATTAGAAAGTGGGAGGGAAGAGGGGACGCTAGTTGCCGAAGGGCATCTTCAAGAGCGCTAACGCAGAAGGACATATTCGACTTCTTCGTCATCAGTCACAGTGTTTTATGGAGATTGTAATTATGTAATTATAATGAGATTAAATTGTAGTCCTAGTTTAGAATTTCAAGCTGTATGGATTTTTTTTATGTCGAACCTTGTAAGATTCCTCATTGGTTGTGTATTGGAGAGATATTTCTGCTTTGTTGTCTATTCAATTTCACATGTATTTATATTTGAATTTTCATCCGCTATATGTCCTTTTATCAAACCCATCTCGATTTGATTATTTTCAGTTATGAGATTATTCATTAAAGTATGGGAATGTTTAATCGTTGCTAGAATCTGCACCCAACTATGGATTCTCCTTGGATGTTGGGATGGGATGTTTGCCAGTTCTATCTTAAAATGTCAACTTGATTTGTAATCCACTCTTCAGATGTCCGGGAGGTTCGTACCTTTGTAGTAAAAAAAAAACAAAAAAAACTAGTGTGAGTTTGGTAGCATCCTAACACTATTGGCAACCAATTTGAGGAATGATTGGCTTGCAACCCACCTTCTATGAGCTAGTTGGAGTGGTGTATAAACTCGCCAAGACTTTAGTGAGTTAGGATCCCATTTGGTCGAAAATGCAGAAATAATGGTGGATGGATCCTTACCTCAGGATTCCCGAAATTTTAAAAAGGAAAAAAAAAACCCGCCAAATCTCTTGTAGTAGAGCGATTGGGAATGGACTGGGAGTTCAAATCGTTGGGTTGGGGATTCATCCCTGATGGTGGATAGTTTCGAAACCCTCCTGTTTCATAGGAGATCCTTAAACACTGCTTGAGATTCCCTTGGTTTGAATTTTTGAGTTTCCGTTAGTTGTTCCATTTCTTCTCCTTCCTTGTGCACTGCGTGACGGTCAATGAAAATTACCTCTCACTACCTGTCGTAGGATCTCGTATCTCTTGTTTTTGGATGCAACCTAGATCAAAGCTTCCTTACCTTGATGATCAAGCTCAACATTTTTTGACTCCCACTTTTCCATCACCTCTTGACCAGATCAACCCTGTGTTCAATGGCTGACCCTTCGCGCTAAGCTACGAAACTTGGCGTTTACAATACCTATTTTTAGTTCATTGTTTGTAGAGATTGATGAAATGAGTCTTGTGCACCCTCTTCAGTTGACTCAAGGTCTGATTTTGGGCGAGTGTTAACCAAGTAGTACGTCGTGTGTAACCAAGGAATGTTGATTTTATTTCTTGATGTGGTAATGCAGAGAGGATTTAACGATTAATCTTCCTTTGCATTTCGAGTCTTGTGAATCTTCTTAGTTTTCTAGGGATTCCAGAAATGGGTACTCCATCTTGAAACCCTATTCTCTTGAGTAATAATCAAACCTACCCTAACCGTATGTTGTGGTTGAATATCTCATGCCTCGAGTTGGCAAGGGGTATGAAGAAGTGTAAATTGAAGTTTCTTAGTACAATGATCCACCCTTAGCTTGTGAACGAATGTATAAGTTGGGCCCGTCAGGTCCTCACATTTTTTATAGGTAATCTCCTTGATTTCTAAGGAAAAGTATCTCGACTTCCCTTATGGATTAACAATTGATTTTCATTAATTTAGGATGCGTAAGGAAATCAATGTCCTTACCAATTAATTGTTGAGGTAATGATATTAGTCTTACATTACCAGATGGATTGATGATATTCTTGTTTCTGAATTAGGGAGGTGAGTTAGTAATGGGAACACAATTGATTTGTTATCCTTCTGCTTGTTATAATATGACCTTAATTCCTTATGCAAGAATATATAAGTTAACCTATGAAGTTATATATTGCTTACACATGGTAGACCTCCTTATATTTTCTTATTGGATATGGAATATTTACGGAGTTAATAGTTGATAAGTTAACATTGATACTAGAGTATATTTCTACATGTCACAAGGAATTGTACTTACTCCCTTGTGTGTTTAAAAGTCCTTATGTTCCTTCCCTTAGTTGTGTTGACTTGATTGCGTTATTGAATAAGTAAGGTATCTATTCTCATGCATGATGAATAATCAATGGTTATTATGATGTTTAATCTAGTCTTGATTCCAGTTTATGATGGGATAATTAGCATAGTCTTGCACCTTGAAATTAATGTGATTAGATTATTTTGTGCATGAAAAAAAAATGGATGAGTAACTAGATTCTCTAGCACTATTGAAATAATTTTGATGTATGATTTCTTAAGTGATTAGATTATTCACGCGCCTTGAAATTAATGTTGATGTATGTTTAATTAAGTGATTAGATTACTCGTGCACCATGAAATTAGTGTTGGTGTATGATTGATAAAGTAATGTTGGCACACAGGGGCAGACCCAGGGTTCAACACTTCAACAACGCACCAACAAAACCCTAACTACCGACCCTTTCGGCAACACCTGCGAAGAAAATGAAGTCTCACCAAAGGTAGAGGCATGGGTGGTTGCAGGACTCAAGTGTCGACAACCTAGCTGGGACATAGATATGTGATTACAACACTTAACAGAGCACTTAGCAGTTAACGTTCATCAGTATTTAACCCTCATTCACATCGCAGGTCGAAACCCTAATTACATAACAACGCAGTATCCAACAAGATCTCACACATCCACGCACTCAACATATAGAAATAGATTAGATCTAGCATTCATTCACATCACTAAGCACTAAGTTGCTATATCGGATGCATCTAACAAATAGATCACAACACTAAGCATAAATCACAACAATCACATAAGAACCATAAGCACAAAGCAACCACAACACAGGATATACGTGGTTCACCCCAGTGTGGGGCTACGTCCACCAACTCTTCTTCTTCTTTATTATCTTCTATCAATCTTCGTACATGCACAGAGCCTCAGAACCCACTCCGCATAGGACAAGAGATCTGCGCGCACCTCGCCATATCCTCCTTCCCCGAGCTAGGTTCAAGCACAAAACCTTTCTTACAATCACATGCACTTAGCTCTGCAAGTTCTCAACACAGTATGCACAGAGCTAGCTCGATCACATAGATTCGACTACTTACAATACTTGCACTTAGCACAATATCACACTACCACATAACCACCCCTTACTTACATCACCTGGCTTTCTATTTATACATTACAAAAGGGCCTAAACATGGGTAAACCCATGGACCGACATCCCATACCCATTACATAAACCCTAAACCCAAAAATGCCCTAAAAAGGGGACGAGATCCTATGACCTCTGCTTCGCCTTGCGCTCCGCCTTCAACCAGCCCATCGAAATCCCAAAATGGTCAAACGTGACCAAGGTTCTCCAAAACTTGGTCAAGGGCCAACATGCCCCCAACACTGACCTGTGACTCGTCCCGAGTCACTATGATCTGGGTAACTCTACCTTGAAGGCCTTGAGCTTGGCTTGAGCTGCCTCAACTTGTTGCTTCGCAAGGGCCTCCTGCTCGGCAAACTCTTGAATAATATTCTCCATCACAGGTCCTTCCAAGCGTTGTTCTACTGTGGTGACCACTTTTTCTAGTTCTGCACCTCATCCTTCAATTTCCTCAAAAAGTGTGCAAGCTTCATCCTACATAGGTTGGAGTCACTAAGTCACTTCCATGAATTTACTCTGTATGGCATGGACCTGCTGCTGAACCATGCATTGTTCCTGGGATCATTTCATCCTCTCGACCTCTATTAGAGGCTTCAACTGTGCTTGCACTGATGTTGCTTGCTTCTTTGCCTCCTGGAGCTGTGACTCCAGTGTCCTTAGTTCACAGTTGTCTACAAGACGCTCGTAAGTCTGCGTGCTTCGACTGCTGATTTGTTTACATTCTAAGGCCAATGCCTTAATTCTATGGGTTTCTCTCTGGGCAGTTTCTTCTCTCTGGTCTTGCACTTCCTGTGGAGTGTTTGGAACTACTTGTAACTCTAGTTCTGTGAATCTCTATTGGAGCTACTGAATGGATTCAACAAGCTTCTCCACTTGATCCTCCACTAGGTCTTCTTCCACCTATTCTAATCCCATCACAGAGTGAAGTGCTCTAGTGACTGCTTCTTTCACTCCAATCTGCTCCATGAGCAGTTGTTATTTCTCCTTCTGGATCTGCGCTCCATCCTTTGCAAACTTGGCTTGGATGTCATATTTTTCTTGTTGCACAACCCGACATTGCTCTATGGATTCCTCTTGTGCTTTCTTCAGGGCCTCTGTGGGCCGCTCTTTTTCCTCCTGGACATGATGAAGGTGAGCTTCGGTCACATCTGTTATTCTGCGTAGCTGGGCAGGCTCATCTCGTAACTCTATTCCTTCTAATGACGGTGGCGCAGTGGACACTACGCAGTTGGAGTAGAGCGCTTGTCGTATGCCTTTCAGTTCTACTTTGATCCAGTCATACATGGTTTCTTGCTTGGATTCATTGCACTATAAAATATCTTCAGAGGCATCTGATACAACAACGATGATAAGATCTATGTCATCCATCGTGAGTACAGTCTGCATCTATGGTTCACTGGCTTTGGACTTCTTCCACGATGTAAGTTTTGTGGGGGAAACCTTTCTTTTCTTGGAGGTATTAGCTTCATCAAGAGAATCCTAGGCATTGTTACTTCACCTTTCTTTTGCTTGTCTTCTTCTCCTTTGTTATCTTCTTTATCTACTTCATCATCACCTCCTCCTCTAGGTGAATCTGAAGAAGCCTCTTATGATGCATTGTTCAACTCCTGTACCTCTTCCTTCTTCTTCCTTCTACTGCTGCTGGGTGCTTCATACTCTTCGTGAGTAACCACATGACTGTCGATGAGGTCGACGTCGGACAGTTCTTCCTGGTCGACTGGTATAAGGAACTTTGCAGGCCATTCCTTAGTTATTTCTTCCATGTCCTCCTCTATGAGCTTATAATAATATTGGAGCTCTTAGTTATGTTCGTCTTCACGTGCAATGATATAAATAAAATTCATATCTACACGGTAATTCACAAATGGTATGAACCTGTGCAAGGTGTTCGACGTCATACGAGGGAAAGACTCAATAGCCCTCTTCAACTGCAGGTAATAGGCGTGGAACACCATGTTTAACTTCCATTTCTTAGCCATGTTGCTCGAGCACCAGAGCGTAGTGAACTTCGCAGTTAAGGGTTTAGATGGCTCAATTTTATGGAAAGTCACAGCTTTCGGCATCTCCCAAGAAATAAAAGCGATGAGGATCAGTAGCCAACTGAAATTAAACTCATAGCCCTGATCCTGAGCTTCACGGTAGTATTGTTCTAACTGATTGATGAGGTAGCTCACCCAGTTCATCTGTAGTCCTTCAATGCACTTTCCCGCGAGGTCAACAACAAACCACGTGACCTGGGTGGGTATGTTCTTCCTTACTATCTTACCAACGATCAACTGGAAGGCTAGGCGCACTGCACCATTATGAATGGAGGATACCTTGTAACCTCTCTTCCCCTTCTCCACATCGCCATAGGTATCTTTAATTTTCTACGCTAGGGCGCGATCTGCAGCCTTCCCTGGATAAAATTCTTATGGGTCTGGTCCTTGCATGCTTAATCCAGTGATCCGATGGATCAATGCTAGATCTACGGTGATGCGTTTGTCCAACCACAAATATACGCCATGGAAGCATGACATCAGGAATTTAACACACATGTTAACCTCTTGATGCCTTCCAAAGTGTGGTATCTTCATTATGTTAAGGACCTCATGATCTACATGGTCCATGACTGAGGGATTATATTCGGCTTCTTCCCATTTGTCTTGGTCAAATAATTATGCGGTGCGAGCATTCCATGGTTCTTGTGGTCTCCCAAGTTGAAGTAACTGATATTCAACATCATAATCTGTCTTAGTTGTGATCCATATGCGCGTATCCCCTTCGGGTGGTACGCAGTGATCAAGGTGTAGTCGAAGTCCCTCGGGACACTATCATGGCTAACCGTGCCAGCCAGAGGTAGGATATAGTCGGGCATGATAGATGGGATGATCTTCTCATTCACTAAGTCATTGTGATGCTTGGTTCGTTTCTCTATCATAGCTTAGGATGTTGCAGATCTACGAGCAATCGACGAGGATGCTTGCACTCCTCTCATTGATGAGGATTGGACTCCTGTAGACATTACCTTCTTAGCCATTAGGTCTATGAGGATATCTTTGACATATTTCTCTACTGCACTGAATTCACCCGAAATTCACGCTTGAGATCAGGTCGGTGATCAAATACTCAATGTAACAGAACGGGTGGCGAGGTCTCAATAGGCACAACGTGAAAGCAACTAGTTCTCTGTGGGCTTGAATAATCACTGTTTGCAAAAGTATTCTCAGTACAACACTCGACGGGATAAATATATTATATCGTAATGGATTCCTCCAATGGCTAGGGACACCTCAATAAATGCAATCCCATCCGTTATGGCGCGGTCCCAACGGTCTAAATGACAATATTTTTTGCCATAATTGTGTTTTTAGCCATTCTGGAGCATCAGTCCAACGGTCAAGATGCCTCCAATGGTTATATTGCTTCGCTGTGGCTAAGTGTCAATCTTCGTTGTTCTGCTATCTCAACGAAGTTCAAGTTTTGTAAACCTTCCTTCTGCGAAGTCCTCTCTGGAACTTCCTATAGTTTTTCTAACTTTGTTTTCTTCTTGTTGAGCTTTCTGGATTTCTTCCTTGTGATTTGATTCATTGGGTTCCTCTTTCCATTATTATTCTTATCTGCTCTTAGCATAGTAACTTCGCACTGTTGCGGGTTGTTCAAGGGTAATACTTATTCTCTTGCTGGACTACGTGCTCTACTTTCTTGTACAGACAAGTGTTTCAAGTCTTCCTATGTTATTTCAACTTTGACATCTATATCTCTTGTCCTCAGTAGCTTCGACTTGTCCTCTTGTTCTTCTAGTAAGTGCGCTATTCTCCTAGCCATGAAATTTATTAATTCTTGATTTTTCTGTTCCAGATCCTCCTCTTCTTATTTCCTTCATATCTGATCTTTCTCAATCCAGGTATTTCCTAGCAAAATAGAAAATGGGGCGTTTTTCTCAACAAATTTAATGACCTCGAATTCTTCCTCTGTCGAGGTTCCATGAGCACTCATAGGTATTTGGGTAAGTCTTCCACATAGGGTTATCAATTTTCCTTTGAACAATATTATTCCTCCTAATGAAGGAACCATAGCAGGCTTTCCCAAAATTTCCCAAGTTCTTTCTGTCATGATATTCACCTGTGTTTCCTCATCTAGAACACAGTCTTGTCGAAGTCTCATATTCTTGTTTCTATGCACTCCTTCTCTTTTAAGATCTTTGATAAGTTGATGTCTCTATGATCACTCAGGGTTTATTTCATCTGTAATAATACAGACTCTGATTCTTTCTAAGGTTCTATCATATCCTTAGTTTCTTGGCCTTTATCATGGTTTTTTTGTCTCATATTCATCTTTTCAACTTTAGCAATCATTCTAGGGAAATCCAAAACTTCATGGTCCATAGCTTTAAAACAAAGACAACTAGGACCTCTACCAGGGCATTCCTTAGCAAGATGTCCCCGTCTTTTGTAATTGTAACAAAGAGTTAATTCTCTCTTTATTTTAAATGATCCCCAACCTTTCCTGTACTGCGCACTGGGATTATAGTAACTAACCTGCAAATAATTCTTTCTAGGATCCTGCATCCATTTGTTAGTCCAAACATTCTTTATATGCATAGGAATAACATATCTTTCATTACTTCTATCAGATCTATTCATATCCAATATTCTTTCTTCTAGTTGTGCCCTATTTTTCAGACTAGGACAATATTTATCAAACAAACCTAGATCCATACTTTTGAAACAAAAAATTTCACTTATCTTACCTTTCTCAGAGCACAAAGATTTAAGATCTTACCTCTTTTCTTCAGATCTAATTCCTTCCTTAGCACAGAGCTTCGCAAGTCAAGAAACGGATCTACGCACAAAGCTTTTTATTTTCTTCATTCCTATCAATCACAGTTTCAGGTCCCGACAATGGAACCATTTTTTGGCACACAGGGGAAAAACTAGGGTTCAACGCTTCAACAACGCACCAACAAAACCCTAACTACCGACCCTTTCAGCAACACCTGCGAAGAAGATGAAGTCTCACCCGAGGTAGAGGCAGGGGTGGTTGCAGGACTCAAGTGTCTACAACCTAGCTGGGACACATATTTGTGATTACAACACTTAACAAAGCACTTAATAGTTAACATTCATCAGTATTTAACCCTCATTCACATCGCAGGTTGAAACCCTAATTACATAACAACACAGTATCCAAGAAGATCTAACAAATCCACACACTCAACATATAGAAATAGATTAAATCTAGCATTCATTCACATCACTAATCACTAAGCTACTATATCAGATGCATCTAACAAACAAATCACAACACTAAGCACAAGTCACAACAATCACATAAGAACCATAAGCACAAAGCAACCACAACACAGGATATATGTGCTTCACCCCAGTGTAGGGCTACGTCCACCAATTCTTCTTCTTCTTTATTTTCTTCTATCAATCTTCGTACATGCACATATCCTCAAAACCCACTCCGCATAGGATAGGAGATCTGCGCGCACCTCGTGAGATCCTCCTTCCCGAGCTAGGTTCAAGCATAGAGCCTTTCTTACAATCACATGCACTCATCTCTGCAAGTTCTCAACATAGTATGCATAGAGCTAGCTCGATCACATAGATCTGACTACTTATAGTACTTGCACTTAGCACAATATCACACTACCACATAACCGACCCTTATTTACATCGCCTATATTTCTATTTATACTTTACAAAAGGGCCTAAACATGGGTAAATCCATGGGTCAACATCCCATACCCATTACATAAACCCTAAACCCAAAAATTCCCTAAAAAGAGGTCGAGATCCCGTGATCTCCGCTTCGACCAGCCTGTCAAAGTCCCAAAAATGGTCAAACGTGACCAAGGTTCTCCAAAACTTGGTCAAGGGCCAACAAGTAATTAGATTACTCTTGCACCATGAATAATTTATGATTAAGATTGATTGATTGATCTAGTTGATTTCGGTTTGATTGGATTAGTGGGATTTAGACCTCCTTGTTCCTCAGAACAGTCGCTAGCCCTGAGACCTTGAATGGTCAAAATCAATCGGATGAATCCCAGGCTTGAGCGTTGCTTATGTGTCCTAAAAGTCCTAACCTTGAAGGATAGGTTGGGTCGGTAGTTATTTTAATGTTCAATGGCATGGTTGATCATTATGTATATTTTTATTAGGTTGATTGTGATGTGTAGAACTGCACCACTATATATATGTTTATGTGTTGATCATGTGTCGCTAATTTTTATGTTAATGTGTTGGCTTGTGTCTTTATGGATTTCGATGATCTATCACTTGAATTGCTATTAATTTATGTTGTGACGATTATTTTATCCTAATGCAATTTTTTTTTTACCTATTGTACATTGTTTGTAGTCGTAACGGTGGGGCCGTTACAGGAAGCTTGGGAGGGGAAACTAGTGACCAAAGACAATCTAATCAGAGGAGGAGATTATCAAATGAATATGTGAATAGATCATCTAGATAATGTGCTCAAAATAGTGCTATGGATGCATCATTCTTAGATAGGTTGCACATTAATACTCCAACACCGAAGAATGTAGGGAATACATCACGACAAGAGAATATGTTTGGTAATTTTTTTGATTTTGTATTTTTGTGTATTTATGTTTATGTTATATATGTGTGTGTGTGTGTGTTTTTTTTTTTTTTTTTTTTTTTATGTTTTTTGTTTCTGTTAAATTTTGTAATTACTTTCAAATGTGTATGTGTAGAGGATGAGTTTAATGGGAGAGAAGATAATGAAAGAGAGAGTGGTTATCATGAAGATTCCAATGTTTGTGAAGAGGTTGAAGGTGGATTCGGGGGACGTTATCAAGAAAAAAAATATTACACGTCTACGTCCACCTATCCCTCAGATGTTGGTGATGATATTCCTTGGGAAGGGTATACTAAATCAATGACCCTCGAATGATGCTCAGGTGTTAAAAGAAGACTGCAAAATGATTTGAGGTGTTTGGATCTCCCTCGAGAGAGTAAGAAAAGTTTGGATATTGTTTTTCATTCATTGTAGAACTTTATGGATGCATATCAAAAGAAGGGGCCAACGAATGATAGTTTTATCGATTTGATGAAGAGACAAAAGTCGGAGGTGATGGGCCCCGATAAATGGGAAGTAGTAAAAAGTAGAGTTTCAAATAAAATTTAATTTCTATGTTCAATTTCAAAGAGGGGCCAAAGTGAAAGATGTTGAAAGTGCAATATTTTAAGCACCCCAACATAGCAGAACATCTTTGTAATAGATTTTTGGCAGCATATGGGAAGTTGTCGTGGAATGATGAGGTTCCACATTGCTTTCTTAGAATATTTTATGCAGATTTTTTCATGGGCATGCACCTTGATTATACCAACCTACCGTCTAGTTATTATGGAGCTGGTAAAGGATGAACATATGATTGGAAAGGGGCATATCGAAATGCAGCATTGCAGAGGCCTCCATGACCTTTGGTATCTCTTCCAACAGGGGCATTTTCCTCACATTCAGAGTTGCAAGCTACAACAGATGTTGGAAAGAAGGCTAGGAATGCAATTAGAGAAAATTTAGAACCATTTTTTTATGGTGTTGATGTTGGTTTGAACCGTCAGAGAGTGGAAGCCAATTCTAGAGCCAATTTTGTTTACAAAACAGATGAGGAGATAGATTCCATGTCAGTAGAATATATTAAGGAGTATGAAAAAAAATTCTGTAATGGTTGGAAGGTGTTAATTCATAATGATGAACCGAACATCAGATTGGTATGTGTTATAGTTAGTAAAGTTTTCATGCATTTGAGAATAGTTTTCTTGTAGTTCTAGATCTAGATACATTTCATTGTATCTTTAGAAATAATTGAGTTGTTATCGTCATTAATTGCAGTTTGGTCATATGTTAAATGAATCTCTAGTAAATAGGGGACTTGATTCAACGAGTTTAAATTTGGATGGGTTGAATCAGGTATGTGTTTTATAATATCCACATATGAGCACTTTAGTTGTCCAATCTCCAATCTTTTGAATAATCAACATACATGAAATTTATGTTTTTGTATTAATGTAAACACATTGAACCCTATTTAATTCTTAGTTGTGTTGTTTACAGATCCCTATTCCGTCTCCTGCTACTTGGGAAGGACTTTCCCAATTCTCATTGAGAGAGTTTGAAGAGGGTGGGAGTTCACAGGTATCATTGCTTGTTGAAAACAAATTTAGTTATATATGAAAATTGCAATGTCATCTAAATTATTACTTTAAAAGGAAAATGTCTTAAACACTATAATTTATTGAATCTTAGGGTATGGTGGGTAAGACTGTGACTAAAATGACCATGGGAATGCCATCCTCTTGTGTGGTTGATGATATTCAAGTTGGCACATCACATGTATTACATGTTTCAAAATTTAAAACTACAATTTAATGTGTTAAAATCATTTAAATTTAATTTTCAAATGTACAAATTTGAAATTTGTTATAGGGAAATGTGGAGAAGAGAGTGTGGGAAATTGAGATTGAGGAGGATGCATCCATACCTAAAAAGGATGATTCTATTCATGATGACTCTTAAATGTATGTAGATTGCACATTAGTGATTTTTAGTTTGTTTTTATGTTGGGCCTTTTATATATAAAAGCTTATTTGTGTTGAATATGCTTATTTTTTGGACTTTTTTTAAATTTTTGTTTGATCAAATTTTTAATTAAGCCTTTCCTATTCATAGAAGGGCTACTCAACTAGTGTCTATATAACTTTTCAACGTTTCAATCAATCATTTTGAAATATATATAATACTCCTATATAAGATTATCATCGTTTAAAATGGTACATTCAATCTTATTTATGTTTACATCATGATGCAGACTTGATTTTGAACCTGAACATTTGATTATTTGAGAACAAACTCTATCCCACATCAGAAAAGGGGAAATTTCTAAATTTTCTTATATTGCATTCCTTGCCTTCTTGTCCAAGAATGACGTAATATGGAGATTTGTGTTTTCTGCATACAACGAAGTGAATTCCTATTTGGAGTATTGTCAAACTCTTAACTAATTGCTTACTAACCACAAAAACTAACATTTGTAGATTTACAAATAAGCTATGTACATGCATGATCTCACTTATGTTTAGATCATGATGAAGGCATATTTCAAAGAGAATTTGATTATATGTAATATGAATACATCTCATGTAGAAATATGAAAGATTTAAATGGTTTTTGAAGAATGACTCAATATATGTGCAGATTTGTGTTTTTTGCATGTACATGAAAGATTATATGAGAACATCTATTCCACCGCAGAAAAATGAGATAATTATTTTCTTGGAAGAATGGCTTTTAATATGGAGATTTGTGAACTTTCATAGATATGAGTATTTTCTTGGAAGAATTGCTTAATATGGAGATTTGTGAGTCCTATAATTTGAAAGGGCATTTGATTACATGAGACCATCTATTCCACTGCAGAAGAGGAGATAAGTATTTTACTGGAAGAATGGATTAATATAGAGATTTGTAAACTTTCTACATACCCAAGTGAATTTATTTTCAGGGTATTATCAAACTCTGAACACTAAAATTGTTTACCAAGCACATCATTTTTCTCTTTAAACATTTGCTAGATAATGATCTTACATTGTTTAGATCATGTCTAGGCAATGTTGAAAGAGCATTTGGTTATAAAAGAAAATTAAAGATTCTGCAAAGAATGGATTAATATGGAGAGTAACTATTTTGGATGTTTGTGATGTAATTTTGGTTTAAAAAAAAATGCCAAAAAAGTATAATAAAAAGAGAGCAATAATATTAGATTTGGGGAACTCCGATTGTGTATGCTATTCTTTTTTATTGCTTATTTAATAAAGTTAAATATCTTTAAAATATTTGCTAATAAAGTATATATGCTAATATGTGTTATTGATTTTTCTTTTTATTGTTACATATGTTTACATTATTTGGTGGAAAAAGGAGCACATGGATGTTGGAAGATGAAACTTAACACTTTTGGTATGTATGTCAATTTTGCTTTAAAAATAATTTGTTTTATTTATCTAAAATGGTATGTGTACATTTTATTTTAATTTTTTTAATTTTAAATTCAAGAAATGTTTTCTTTTGCAGGTATGAAGAAATCTATCTTAGTGATGGCTTAAAGTCAAGAATTTTGGAGTTAAATGTTAATTTTGTCTCTTAGTTTTTGTTATTAGCCTAAAATGGTTGTAGAACCTATGTAAACTATGTCTTAGTTTTGTTATTAGCCTAAAATGGTTGTAGAACCTATGTAAACTATGCAAACTTTCATTATATATATATATATATATATATATATATATATATATATATATATATATGATCTTTGATTTCTCTTACAAGTTTATGATGGTTAAACATGGCAATTTATGTTCTATCATAAAAGGTTTATATTGTTTATGATGGTGAAGGGACAATTTATGTTCTATGATAGTGTGCTGAAATTAAAAATGCTTTATTTCATTTCATTTATAAACATCATTGTATAGTCAATTAGCTTATAATTTCAATTTTGTTTGATTTGAAAATATGTTTGAATAGTCAAACATACATCATCATTATAGTTTCCCTTCTATTTGTAGATATTTTTATAAGTTGAAGGGTTCACAGTGTCATCATAGGGTTTATAGGGTTGAAGGGTTATAGATATAAATATTTGACAGTTGTGAGCAATATCTGAGCTATTCCCATTATCATCTTTGTATAAGTACTACCATATCAATAGAAACTACTACAACATATTGTACACAAGGGTTATGTGTTTTACTCTAATTGCGTGAATAAGGAAGATATTAGTATATCACTCTTTATTGAACACTTATTACTAGGCATTGAGCTTGGAGTCACTATGCTTTCAAGCTTCATCAAGCTAAAGAGGTAAGTAAGCATCACCATAATCAACTATAATTGTATAAGGTGAATAGTACTATTACCTATGCTAAGTTGTGTAATAGAAAAGGCATAATGATTAACAACTTGTTATTACGTAATAATGAATAGGTTGAACTTACAGTTGTTTCCAACTTGACCCTATATGATCTTATATACCATTACAACCTCTAAGAGAAATGGTGATGATACATAATCCATGAGATCCTTACAGATGAGTATTACATAATAACAAGTCTGTACTATAACTTAATCATAGTGATGAATGGTGTTATAACTAACCTGTACATATTAGCTTCTACATATAAAGTTTCTTTGATTACAGTCATGTTTTACCATAAGTATGTATTATTATTAAAGCTTGAACACCAGCTTACATGCTTGATATTAACTCATAGAGACATGTTTGAACAAGCTTCTATAGGTTACTTATTCAATCAAGCTTAACTAGTATGACTACCATATATTTATTAGTGTTCTATTTACTCTTATATGTGAAACAAGTTCAACTCCTGTATAGAGATTAATTAAGGGAATTATTCTACCCTTATAAAGGTAGTGGAATACATAAGCCAAGTATTTTTTTTCATAGTAATCATGAGCATAGTTAGATCAAACCGCTTATAATGTACGCACTATGAGCTTATTGTTATGGAATCATAAGCTCTTTTATTTGATATAATGAATGAAACTAGTGAGTAGAGTCGTATGTGTATTACAGACTATGTGTTACTCTAAACTAAGCAAGGCATTTGTGTTACTAGAACCAATCAAGCTATCCGTAATCATGTTGCTACTTGTATCACATTACTTAATCTCTAGTGATTATAATGGTCATACTTCACCTATTACACTAATTAGTCTAGTATCATACAACTTGATCGTAATCACTTAGTACTAGTTTGGGAAGTAAGTAATGGTATATGAACCAAGCATGATAGTTGGAACCATTGTTTCTATATAACATGTAGAAGTTGTAATCAAGCTCATCTAATGTTATCCTTCATTTCTAACATAGATATTTGTGCCCAGTAATAGTTTAGTTTAGTAGAGTAGAGTATAGAAGAGATAACAGGATGTATAGTATAGATTATATCCGTTGGGCCATTATTCCTCATGAACTTAACCCTTATTCCTCATTTCTAAAATTGAAAATTCACAATGAAATGACAGTCCAACACTAAACTGGTTATGTTCATCTTTGATTTCTATCGAACTTTCAATATATTCATTCAAGAAAATGTGAAATAAATAGTAGTTTTCATAATAATAATAATAACAACATCTAACCTTTGTTAATGTAAAATTAAAATATACTTTAATACAAGTAAGTGATTTTCATTAAAATTTATATTGACATAAATTGCTTATGTATCGAAAAGGGATGATGGATTATCAATACTCTGCACATTGGAAGTATTCACTAGTGCCATTAATATGACACCTATGAGTGTTGTTCAATATCACAAAATAACTTTCTATCCAAAAATTTGCAGGGATAGCAACACACCATCCACAATACAAGGTCTACATTGAGTAAACTCTCAACTTTGTTATCAATTCACAAAATCACATTCTTTTTCAACTTAAGTTTTTTCAATCAAACTTAATGAAAACTATGCTTAATGTGTAGAATATAAGTAGTGTTAGGTTCATCATACACATTTGTCAAGTAGCTCATAATTTCAATTTCGTTTGATTTGCTTCAAGATATGGAAATATAAATGCACATTGTAGCAATTTAATATATCAACACTTTTGGAATCAAAATTCACAATTTCATAATTAAAATTGACACTTTTTAGGATGTCTTTAAATTTTTTAATTAGGATAATGGTAAAAAACAAAAATGTTATGGGCCAACATGGTGTATAATGTGTAAAAAGGATGGAGAATTAGTAAACCATTTATTTGTACAATGTCCATATGGAAAAGAGGTATGGAATGAAGCAATCAAATTGACACTTTTGGAATAAAAATTCATTTTTTTTTTAAATTGAGACTTTTATGTGCCATAGATATTTCACAGTGGGCTCCAAATCCTCTCCTATGTCTCCCCTATCTCCTCTATCACTTTCAAACTAGAAAGGTTCAATTATTATGTCTCCTCTATCATGGTTGTGATCCTCATCCTCATAGGTAGAGGATCTCACCAATCAATTGAATCTAATGAAATTTCATCTTAAGTGGATGTTAATCATACACTACCTTGAATTCTCAACATACTCCAAATTCAATTAAAAAAATGAAAATCTAAATGCAGCAAACCTAGCCTTAGTAGATGGTGTTATTTTTTATTTGCAGAATGATATTATTCCTAGAGATATTAATAGAGAGGGAGATGATTTTATGAAAGGTACTACAATTAGTGAAAGTTTTTCTAAGCCATCAATAGTCCCTTATAATGACATGGAAATGGGTCCTAGTTATGATATGAAGTTATTCTTTTCATATGAAAAAACATTTCAATCATGTTGGAAATAATGAGTTCACAAATTCTTTATGTAGTATTGGTGATGCATTAAAGGATTTGTGTATATGATGGATAATTTGTAGGATTAATATAATCACAAGTATAGGTCATTTTAGGTTCCCTATAGAATCTATAGGTTCTTCCCTCAAATTGTAAATAAGGCTCGGTAACTTTATAATTCATAAAAAATATAGTTCCTTATTTGAATGGACCATGAAAGTAAACTAAACCAAATGATTCCAGAATCCTAGATATTCATAAATACGTGTACTTTCAATGCAAAATATAAAATTCTGGAATGTATGTCACTTGTTTAAAAGAATTGTAATGGTATGTCATCTTCAATTATTTGTTCATGATTGGCTTTGGACATTTTCCATTTTCTAAATTTTGTTTTTTTTCTTGATTGAACTTCTATTAACGTTATGCACGCTGCCCATACCAAATGACTATATTAACAACTTATGACATCCGACTGGTAGTCTTGAAAGTGAACATGACTATCAGTTTGATGGGTTTATTGAAAAAAATAGCCTTTCAATACGATGGATCCTCTTTCATATATAAAATTGTTATCATCAAAATCTTCTAATAACCTCATCTTTTGTTATGTGCATCGCATCAAATAATATTTCACATTTTCAGTGTTGTCTACAAGTGCATCCACGGTAAATACATCTCCTGCAAATAATTCAATATGTTCCAACAAGTAGTTCATGTTAGATTAACACACATGCACGTGCCATTAAACTTGAATCTACTATATATATAAATTTTATATATACAACTTACAAGTACATCTACAAGTTGTTTAAATATTTAAACATGGAAATTACCTTCTCTAACAAGACCAAAAATTGTATCGCCATCAAATGACACTATAGTTTCATTTGATTCCATATCCTCTGATCTTGCAAGTGGAATTTTCCCTTTTATATTAAGTTCGGTATGTCTCCAAAATTTAACATATTCCGCATTTTTGTTTTCGCAAATCTCTATGGATTATGTGTCCTTTATGCAAACTAAACAAAAACAAGATTCATTTATTCTATCAAATGCAAACATATTAGCACTGAGAGTCACCCTCATATTGCAAGAGGATAATCCCAACACCTATCAAATAGGTTTGTGAATGTAAAATAATGATAGATGGTCAAATGGACAAAACTCAACATAGCAATGTTTTAACACATAAAGTCTAGGATAGTATGCATAAGCAAATGAGGTTTTAAATAACTTCAGTCAGTGGTTTAAGGATAAAAGTGAGTAGAAGGAAGACTTGGCGAGGAAGGTGGATATGTATTCTATAAGCATCAGGCCTTCTAGCAACTAGGTAAAGAAAAACTCAGTCACAAGAGCTTCTTGAACTAAATTTAAAACACTCAAAAACATTCACAACAACATTATAATCAAACATCCATTATAACACAACCATAACATCTCATAAGGATCATCCAATAATCATCATTCAGAGTAAGAAGAAACAAGATGATAAAAATAGGTTGACTTCCATTAATCAAAATATCTCAGGTCTTATACATAAACCAGAGTACAACTCTGTTTAGTCAAAATATTACAAATATAGGGAGCTCTGCTCAATCATTTGAACCCTACATAACATTATTCTCAAGTATTTATAATCAAAACAGTAGATAACAGCTTGAGATGTGAGCTAGCCTTCCTATCCTAGGATTCTCCACAAAAAGCTACTAGTTTAACATCTGTACAAGTGGATCTAACAAACTGCTAAAATCAATGAGCCCATTGGCAACAACTATAACAAGATATGAATGACATGCTTTGTTGTTGTTTGGGCACATATTCTCCAGTTCCATGTGTCCTCCAAGCCTGTGTTCTAGGCTCCATCTGCCACTTGTTGATCATTGTTCCCTCCAAGTCATCAAATCCAAGAAGAATCAATGAACTCAAAACAGTTGACTGTAATAGCCAGTTCGTAGCATCTTTTCATAGCGCAACTGGTAGAAGATTCTGTAGCACCTTCCTCTATAAAACTGTTCTGTAGTCGATTTTTTAGTGCATTCGGTAGAAAATTCTGTAGCACTCTCTTGCAAAACTACTCTGCAGATTCTGTAGCACCCATTTGTAAAACTGCTCTGCAGATTCCGTAACGCCCACTCTGTGTCTAGCTAGGTGATTTTGTAGCTCCTTCGCTAGTGAAACTACATAACATTCTGTGTGGATGATTGAGTAGTGCCAGGTTCTATGAAATCTCTATGTTTTCTTTGTGTCATGTAATGAATCCTCAAAAACCCAAAAAGTCTTAGTAGATGGATTATGAGCTTGTAGATGCCTCCAGTAGGTGAAAATATAATATTTCCCTTAACACTTCAAGCTTGCAAAACTGATCATCATAAAAAATGGATATATAATCCTTTCCACTTCATTTTCTCAATATGGCACTCCTCCTTGTTGCAGGATAACTCCCCTCTACTGCAACAACATTTGATTCTTTTGCAGGGGCATTTCTCTCTATTGCAGCTTGGGCTAGAACATTTAAATTTCTCTGGGCTAGATTACTCTTTGAGATTTCTATTTTGTGACTGTACACTTTTGTTTTTCCTATACAAAGTCTGAAGTTTCCTATGGAGAGGAAAGAATATTCTTGTTGTAAACCTTTCCAGATCAAGGGTTTCATTATACATGTCCATGAGGTCCTTCATCTTCCTCCTCTAAATTAATATTTCTCCCTTCAAATGAAAAACTTCCTTTCATACCTGAGTTGTCTGATCAATCTCTTGAAGTTGGGATTATCAGGGGGAGTGCTTATGTTTATGACTTCAACATGCTTCTCAGTAGCTTCACCCTTACCTTTGTATTTCTTCTGAACATAAGCTTTGGTCATGACGTCAATAGGCTTCCCAACAGTGTCAATTTTACCTTTAACTTTCTTTGGGATTGAAGCCTTGGGTATGAATTATGTTTCAACAACTTCTTTGTGGGATGATGATCTGGTGAAAGGCCTCCTAACTCTGGTCTTATCTGCTGCAACAGGTGAAGGAAAATGCAAATTTCTCCCCTTTTTGGCTGTGGTTTTGGTTGATGAAAGAACTTCCTCTAGTTCAGGTGCAGAATGAGGTGAAAATTCTCTTTGTGGGGAGTGATGGAATTCCCTCTCTTCTACTTCAACTTCCTTAGGAATTCTTTGTCTTGAGAAATAGGTTTTCTCTTTCTCTTCTTGCTTGTTTCTTCTTGAGCAACACTACTAGCTGGAAAAAGGCTCTACACCTTGGATTGAGGGGTGGAGTCTACATCTAGTTGTATATTTGTAGAGATAATGAACTATTCCCAAGTAATGTTAATTTTCTTCAATTCTTCCATCGTAAGCATCCTAATCAACCCAGAGTGGAAAACACTATTTCCCACAACCTTGGACTTGGCTTGGACCCTATCAACCATTTTTCCCATACTTCTAAACAAATAGAAAGGGATATTCATCAAATCCTTACCTGTGAAGTGTAGCAAGAGCCTAATGTGATATTGGTATATCATGTTGAATCTGCCCTCACATGTAAAGTACCTCTGGATAAATTTCAACATTTTGTCAAAACCCTCAACCAAATGGCTCCTAGGAACTCCCTTGGACAAATTATCTTTTTGATAATCTAGCTTGAGGAAATACTTAGAAAAGGCTACATTGAGAGTCATATATTTGAACCACCTCTCACCAGTGTTGGGTATCTCAGTGGCTGCTGAAATAGTGGCCTCAGATATCTCCAACTCAAGGGTTCCTACCTTGGTCTTAGTGCCATCAAATTTTAAAGAAAACTTCCTTGCTACTTCAGGGTGTCCCTTCTGCATGGTTTGACAAAAAGATAGGCAACCAACCCTTTGGAAAACCTCCCTGATCATAGGCTCAACATCAAATAGGTGCATGTCATATGGCTCAATCCTAACCACACTCCCACCCTTGTGAGATTTCTTCTATTGAGGTTTATCCATGGATATAAGTAGGAGGTCAAAAATTGTAATGCTATGAGAGGTAAGGAAACCAAACATAGACAAAAGTATTTAAGTTTGAAAGGTGATCCTTATCTAGTCTTTCATGGATTTCCTCCAATTCACCTATGGACTAATAAGAGACTGGTTTGATGACTAAAAATGAGGGAAAAATATCCTCTGAAAAACCATATGCAGGGAGACTGTGCTTGTTCAAGTTTTAGACTGACATCAAGCCACCATACAGGGTGATCCTTGTTATAAGGCAAAGGCTCCTAAATGTTCACTGCAAATGGACTTTGAGATGAAAATATAGGATAGCACAGTGAATGAAGAGAGCTAATGCTGGAAATATGAGCTTAGAAGATGGCACTGATTTTACACAGAAATTGAAAATGCTGGAACAGGGGATCCGTAGCGCAGTTTTGGCAACAATTTCTGTAGCGCGGTGTGGACAACATGAGCCAAGAGGATAAATGGGCATTCAAACATCTGAATCAAATGGACTTGATTGCAGTGGAGGAAAATGTTAGTATGGATATGGCTAAGAATTCTGTCACAACAGAGGTAAAGGAGCTGGTAGATGGGAGAAACTGTAGTTTGCAGTGCCATGTGCTACCAAAAGATAAGACAAAAAACCTTAATGATCTTCAATCAGATCTTAGATGGCTAACAAAGTACCTAGACATCGTAGCTTGATAATTGTTGATCTACAGTAAGCCTATAGTCATTTGCAACCACCTTAGTCTCCAATTCACCTTGGACAATTGGTTCTGTAGCATAATCTGCAACGTTATCGGGACTAGTAGTTTCTGCAACGCTGAGCTTAGGAGCATGATTTCAAATTTGGTAAATAGTTAGAACTTCATAAATGACCAAATCACAATATTCCTTTTGAAGACAAGGGTGCTGAAACAATAAAAGATATGACATCAGCTTCATGGTTGCAAATGATGGTAAAGAGGGAGAGTGTACAAAGATGCACTACGAAAACAACTAGTGAGTTGGCAATGTACTTTGGAAAGGCTTGATTTGACTCCCTAATGGGCAAAGGGACAGAGTGGAGAGGTTCAAGCATATGAATGGATGGAGTGACTTGTCAGGTTTGTGGAGTCATGGGGTTGATAATGCTAGTTTTCAAGTCAAGTCATGAGTTAAGGATACAAACCACAAAATGAACCTAGGGTATAAACCATAGGTGTGGGTAAAAAATGTGAACCAAGTCCCAAAACTTTATTTGTTTAAACTAACCTAAGAAAATCATAAAGAGAAAACTAAAAAACAACTTAAAAAAGACTAATAGGTAAAAATTAAAACCTAAGGAAAAAATTTGATCCATGACAACTTCATGTGATAACAAAACACATTTTGATAGCATTTTGTTTTAAATGAATGAACTTTTTGTGTCCCATGTATTATAATGAATTCATATGGGATTGATCTATTTACATATTGGATTCCAACATACCAAAAAACCTGCACAAGACAAGAACTTGTTAACTTGAAATCTATCAAGAAAATGATTGAAGATCATATAAATTTGAACACGTGAATAAAAATATCATGTGCACATGTGTAACATGTATATATACACAGCTTCGCACATCCCTTGACGAATTATTTTCATGGATTAGCGTCAGTTTGCACCATTCAACAACTTGATCAGCGGATTCAAATTGATTGGCATGAGGGTTCATCTGATACCTTCGAAGCTCTCATTTTACACATGGCCCTACACCATCATGCTCTCTTTTTCCATGACCAGTCTAAAAAAAATTCTAACAATGTGTAATGTTTGATTTCTTATGAAGACGAAACAATCAATAGAATGATCTTGAAGATTTGAGTTGACTCGCACATCCATTTGACCAAATCCAATGTCGATCGAATCTGATCCCACGTTCTTTCAATGAATCATAAAATTTATCAAAACAATGTTGTACATAATGTGTATCGTGTGCTCGATCATCACTTATATAAAAGTGATATTCTTTAATAACATGTCGATTTTCATTGGTGATTTCTATGTTATCAAGACTCCGTTGAGCATGTATATATAGAACGTGGAAAAATATAGTGATTTGATCAGAATGATAATATTGACTCTGTATTTCTTTTTGTGCAATGAATGTGTAATTCTATGCAAAATCAACTACAGACAAAATTTGTTGGTAAATGTTTAACAGGAAGCATATGCTTGTCATTGATGGCAAGTAAAACAACAAAGATGACATGAGTACAAGAAGAAGTATCAGAAGTATTTTAGGAAGATGCTGCAGAGCAAGCTCGATAAGTTCAGAAGAGATAGTGCAGAGGAGTGTTGGCAGGTTTAACAGGCAAAGTGAGCTTGTCATTGATGGCAGGATCAGAGTGTGCATTGATGGCAAGAACAACAATGACAAAGATCAGCATGATCAGTAGCACAGTGATAATGGAAGAGGAGGAGCATCAGTGATCGTTGGACCCCATCCTGAATCCCCGATGACCATCAGATATGAATTCAGACAAGAATGCGCATAAGAGGAGGACAGATCTTAGGCGTCAGATCTGAGTGTAAGATCCGACCATCGTTGGATCAGGGATAACTTGCACGTTCATTAAAGAGAAAGAAGAGGAGAAATGTGAAATGTTGAAATATGTTGGCCTGACTCCATTTTGGAGTTTCATAGATCGGGACTTGAAGGCTTGAGACCCTTCATCATAAGAAGGAGAAATCACGAAGTGGCGAAATCGTGAAGTGGAAAAATCATGAAGTGCCGAAATCGCAAAATGCGAAATGGCGAAATGATCCTAGCCATTGGATCAAGGTGTGATCTAGGCCATCAGATCCAGGAGGTGAATATGGCAGACCACGTCAGAAAGGATAGTCGTGGACCGTTGGATCAAGAGGACGCGTGGAAAAAAATCAGAGCACCACAAAGACTCCATTTTGGAGTTTCACAGATCGAGAAATCCAAAGGAAAGAGGTTCAAACTCACGATACGCGAGTTCAAAAAAAGATCTTGACCATCAGATCACCAAGGATTCT
>SNQJ01S0017949.1:10617-28034 GCA_010110895.2 Picea sitchensis | reverse complement strand
AGTGGTTTTCTAACTCTATGCAAACAGAATTTGAGATGTCCATGATAGGAGAACTGTCATATTTTCTTGGCTTACAAGTAAAACAGAGTTCTACAGGAATTTGTATATCTCAAGAAAAATACTTGAAAGAGATGTTGAAGAAATTTTAGATGGAGGATTCATTTCCTGTTAGTACATCCATGGTGGTTGGTTGCAAGCTCAGTAAAGATGATATTTCACTCAATGTTGATCAAAGGACATATCGATCAATGATAGGCAGTCTTCTGTACATCACAACATCCCGTCCTGATATAATGCAAGATGTTGGAATGGTAGGTCGTTATCAGTCTGCTCCTAAACAAAGTCATTTGGTAGCTGTCAAAAGGATTTTCAAATACTTGAAGGGAACAATGAATTATGTTCTATGGTATCCTAGAAATCAGAATTTTCAGTTAACTGCTTATTCAGATGCAGATCGGGCAAATTGTGTAGATGAAAGAAAGAGCACCAGTGGAGGTGCCTTCTTCCTGGGAGACTCATTGGTAGCATGGATTAGTAAGAAATAGGGGTCTATTTCCTTATCAACTACAGAAGTAGAGTACATTGTTGTTGCTACTTGTTGTACTCAGATCTTGTGGATGATTCAAACTCTTGCAGATTAAGGTAAACTATACTAATCCGATTACAATTCACTGTGATAACACTAGTGCCATCAATGTCTCCAAGAATCCTGTTCTTCACTCCAAAACTAAGCATATCCCAATAAAATACCATTTTCTCAGAGAACTAGTCACAAACAAAGTTGTTTAGTTGAATTATATCCCTTCCACAGAACAGATAGCATACATCTTTACTAAACCCCTAGCGAAGACACCATTTGATTATCTCCGACAGAAGCTGGGTGTCATCCCATCTGACATCTAAGCAAGTTCATCCTGTTAAGGGGAGTTTTGTATTGATTGATTGAATATTTGATACCTCCTAAAAATACTACAACAGCTTAGGGGGAGCATGTTCTCTTTGACATTGATGTCAAAGGGGGAGAAAAGAATTTGGGTGCCTTAGTTGCCATCAATGCCAAAGGGGGAGATTGTTAGTAAATGTTTAACATGCAACATATGCTTGCCATTGATGGCAAGTACAATAGTGAATATGGCATGAGTACAAGAAGAAGTATCAGAAGTATTTTAGGAAGATGCTGCAGAGCAAGCTCGATAAGTTCAGAAATAGATAGTGCAGAGGAGTGTTGGCAGGTTTAACAGGCAAAGTGAGCTTGTCATTGATGGAAGGATCAGAGTGTGCATTGATGGCAAGAACAACGATGACAAAGATCATCATGATCAACAGCGCAGTGATAATGGAAGAGGAGGAGCATCAGTGATCGTTGGACCCCATCCTGAATCCCTGATGATCGTCAGATATGAATTCAGACAAGAAGAACGCGCAGAAGAGGAGGACAGATCTTAGGCGTCAGATCTGAGCGTAAGATCCGACCATCGTTGGATCAGGGAGAACCTACACATTCATTAAAGAGCAAGAAGAGGCGAAATACGAAATGCCGAAATATGTTGGTCTGACTCCATTTCGGAGTTTCATAGATCGGGACTTGAAGGCTTGAGACCCTTCATCATAAGAAGGCGAAATCATGAAGTGGCGAAATCACGAAGTGGAAAAATCGCAAAGTGTCGAAATCGCAAAATGCGAAATGGAGAAACGATCCTAGCCGTTGGATCAAGGTGTGATCTAGGCCGTCATATCCAGGAGGTGAACATGGCAGATCACGTCAGAAAGGATAGTCGTGGACCATTGGATCAAGAGGACGCGTGGCAAAAAATCAGAGCACCACAAAGACTCCATTTCAGAGTTTCGTAGATCAGGAAATCCAAAGGAAAGAGGTTCAAACTCGCGATACGCGAGATCACGAAAAGATCTTGACCATCAGATCACCAAGGATTCTGGACCGTTGATCTAAGCTCCATCTCAGAGCTTCGCCTATCGCGACTTGGAGTGACGAGAACCTCCATCACAGGAATCACGAGATGTGAATTCATGATAACATCTGGACCGTCAATTCACCAAGAATGTGGACCATCGATCTGAGCTCCATCTCGTAGTTTTGCCTGTCATGACTTGGAGTGACGAGAACCTCCATCTAAGGAACAGCGAGATGCGAGATCGTGAAAAGATCTGGACCATTGATTCATCGAGATCATGGAACGTCGATCAGGGTCAATGAAGATCATGAGTTCGAAGTGCCTTTTAGCGCAGCCTGTGGTCACCACGTGTGGTCACATGGAGGAAGGACCTAGTGCAGATGAGCTCTGCCTCAAAAATTTTGGGATCGTGTCTGGGAGTGTCGAGACACTGGATCATACGAATGTCGAAATACTAAAAAGGTGAATTTTTGCTGTAACTGGTTGTCACCGCCTGTGGTCACGTAGAGGAGGGAGCTAGAGCAGCCAAGCTCCTTTTCGGAGCTCGTGACATGGAGAGTCAAGATGTCTCATTGCAGAATCTCTGAATTGTGAAAGTGTGAAATGGGTAAATAACGACAATACCCTTCAAAGTTAATCCAATGGTGCAGGTGAATTTGAGCATAATCAGAGGGCTAATCTTGCTCCCCATGGTGTAACTGCTAGAAACCATTAATGGTTTCTGCCAAAGGAGATGAAGAGTCTCTGGGAATCTTCCAATGGGATGAAGATAGGGCATAGGGGCGATTGATAGTTGGAAGATGGTTGGAGCCTGTAGCTGAAAAAAAGAGGGTGAGCTCGACTGTAACAGAGAAGACAAAGACTCTCAACTGCCAGAGAGAAAAAGGAATCTTGGCATAACACCCAGTGATGCTGGACGCGTGGTGGGAACAACCAGAGAAGCTGAAGAGTTGCGATGATCAGGCAGAGCACTCGAGAGGTGGAGGATATCGGGGTAGTGTGAGTATGCATAGGTATTGCGTGCATTGCATGCACAAGGTGCACATAAGCTATAAGTACACAGTATAGAGAAGAGATGCGGGTGTTGTTGCTATTGGAGTTGTTGTGATTGTTGTTGTTGAAGGTGATTCATGTGTGAAGAAGGAGGAGAGTGTAGTAGCTGAATTAAATAGAAGAGGAACTGTTCAGTGAATGGACATGGTGCACAAAGAATAAAAAGAAGAAGAAGAGACAACGCAAGTCATGTGTGCAGGAAGGCAGTGAGGCAGACAAAGCAACGAAATGTAGCAGAACAATGAAGAGTCTGGTAAGCCATTGTTGAACATTATATCACTATAATAAGTTTCGGTAGAAAATATTTATAAAACAGGGTGGTAGGGAGTTGATAGGGAGGACTGTTGTCCTCAGAAGTTCAAGTGGGTGCTTGAACATAGGGAGTTGGTGCTTCCTTCTAGTTGGTGCTAGAGAAACCAGGGAGTTGGTGCTTCCTTCTAGTGGGTGCTAGAGAAAATAGAGAGTTGGTGCTCTCAACAAGTAGCAACTTGCAAAACTAAGGTTGTAGCCTCATTATGAGTCGGTTCTCATATGTATGATAATGTAAAGAATGTAACTATTACTTATCATATAAAGAAAAAGTGGTTTTTACCCTGTATGGGTTTCCTCGAGAAATATCTGTCTCTGTGTTTCTCATATATGTGACTGATGCTGAATGTGCCATTGTTTATTTCCATGCATTATTGTGATCATCATTGAGTGTCTTGTAAAGATTTTAAAAGAAGCATAATTGTTTAAGCATGGGGACAACTGATTCACCCCCCCTCTCAATTGTCCAACAAAATTCTCTCTGGTGGAAACACTTCATGAGATTGTTTGAATTGTAGGTCTTTCCATCAAGCTCTATGTGAATGCTCAGTGTATTTATAAATTTCTTCCTCAAACTTCTTCAAAAAATCTATCACACAGATTTTATCTACTTTCAAATCAATCCTTTTGGAAACAACATTTGAAAAATGTGGAGTCATGTTGCCGATATATTTATATCTCTTCCAATTGACTGTTATATTAGAAAATGATTGATCATTCATATCAATATGATTCCTTGGGTGAAACAAACTTAGATTTCCACAACGATCACATTTCTTTCCACTAACACATTTTTTTTGGTAAAATAATTCATCACCTTTTCGTTCACATAGAATTTCATAGATAAAAGCATGAAATGTGGAAGGAGGAGGTGAAATTTTCCATAACGTTTTACCAAAATCAAGAAAAGTGTCGTAATATAACTCAAATTCCACATGATAATGACAACAACAAGTGTCACGAACAATGATGGGACTAACAACCCATCATATTTGTTGCATAAATGTATTGATGAAAATTTTAACTTCTTTGTGTTCTTCTTTTAATTTATTGAACAATTATATTTGTGTCATTGGCAATATATGTTTTGGATGTTCTTCATATTGTTTTTGTGATATTCTTCATCGCAACACATCAATTGTATGTGGTGAAACATGAGATTTTGTCAACCAACAATTACAGGCCGATTCTTTAACATTTTATGCAAGTTTATCTTTGTGGGGTTGTCTAGAAATAATTGTCCAACAAGCAAGTTCATTATTTGCAATCAAAATTTTCTATGTTTGTACAATGTTTTTCTTGAGGTTCCCATCACTTTTTCCATGTGTTGTGTCAAACGATCTTTTATGTTGCTAGATGAAACAACTGCTGTTTGTATCACTCTACATGCAACACTGAAATCTTTTTTTCGAGATTTTCCAAAACCTTTCAATACACTAGTTATATTGTCAAAGACATTTTGTTTCACCTTTGTATCTTTTTTTGAATTTTGAATACCCAATAATGATGTAGATTCTTTTAACTTTCTTGACTTTATTAGATAGAGTAAAAGTTGAGCTTGTACTGTTATTGATTCATCTTTGAAAAAAGTATTATACATATTCGTAACACGATATCTTATATAATGATTAACTTCTTTCTTCCCAAATTTTTCAGTATCAACATTTTCTAATATTTCATCATCAATGTTGATAGATTCTTCTGCATATTTCAATTTAAAGTTTATATTAAAATACAAAACCAAACATAAATTCACTAGAAACTATATACAAGTGTTCATCTCATCTTATCTAGATTTATGTACATACCTATAGGTGATTCAACTTCTGCTTCAATTTCGGTTTCAACAACTTCATCGACGTTATGAGGTAAATCTATTTATGTTTTTTGAAAAACATCAAATCTGAATTACAATCAATTATATATTAAACAATAATTTAAATAAATGAATTATATACTTTTAATATAGACAATATGTACATGCACACCTGGTTGGAATTCTTCTTGTTGAAAATCTCTATTTACATCATCATTGTTTCTTTCTTCAATATTTTCACGTTCTTGTTTCTTTCACCAATAATGCTCTTTCCTTTGTTCGTTATGGTGATTTTCGTCTCGAGTGCGATCAAATTTTCTCTTGCGCAAAATTTTGTTTCCCATGAGTATAGTTTATCTGTAAAAGTCTTTTAAAAAATCAACATTTCAGAATAGTCTCAGAAAAAACTTCTTTGTCACAAAAATTGTTAAAAAATAATATCAAGAATTTTATGTTCAACAAAGCCTTCACCTTGAAAAAATGTTCAACAAAGTTTTTTGTAAATAAAAAAAGGGGTCCTTGTATTAATTTATGTTGTTATCTATACAATGCCAAGTGTTAGCCACCTGTTCTTCCACAGAAGGGAAACCAGAACAGGTGGTTGCCATTAAAGACTTAGAGTTTGACATGTCACCGTGTGAACAAAATTGTATGATTAAAATGAATTGGTCACCATGACCAGACTGTATGAACAAAATTGTATGACCAAACTATATGAACAAAACTATGTGAACAAAATGGAAATGGTCACCATGACCATCTAGTATGTGATAGGAGCATTCAAAAGACAGTAACCTACAATGCGAGCAAACAAAAAACATAAACCTGGAGGCTTTACTCCGCAGGGGAGCTCGGGTGACCATGGATGTTGTAGACATGGGTGTACTTTTGTCCACACGTTGGGCATCAAGTCCGTGCAAGAGCATCCGCCAATGCATCGAACAAAATGTCCAGTCTTTGGTTGAGGATGCGCTGTGAGTGCAGTTGATCTTCTTGCTTTTGCCAAATTTTGAAAATGAGTTGGAGGTGCTCCTCCGAGAGTCGATTTGCACAGAGAAGAGGTCACTCCACTTCCTTATCCTCGCCAGTGTTCATCATGTGCTCCTCCACCTGCCATCTTGGGGGGATTTCCTCCTCCATCATGTGGCTGCCATCACCATACACCAGGTTCTATGGGGGGGCAAGAGGATTAGTGAGAAAGGGAGTGCGCTCTCTTGACAATGGTGTTTCCTCTTTAACCGGGTGATTTCCATGGATGGAGTGAGGGGGTGACAATGGAGGCTCCGACGACCCCAGGTTATTATGCCTAGGGCTAGTGGTGCAAGAAGCAATGATAGCCAATTGGGTGGGGGTAAGTCTTCCTCGCCTATAGAGGGTGTTGTAGTACATAGAGCCTCTCCTAGACTTCCCCCTTTCTCTTGGCATGATGGAGAGAATGTAGAGGCTGGTTTGTGGTGTAGCAAAGGTGGAGGGGTTGTTGGAAAGATTTTGGGAGAGATCGAAAGAGACAAAGCACAGGAGTAAAAGAAAAGGGAGATGTAGAGGATTCTCCTGTGAGAGATGAGGGGTAGGAGTGGGGTAACATATGAGAGAGCAAGGGAGAAAACATAGTTGCAGAGGGAAAATGTGAGAAAACGCTCAGAAGATCCAAGGAGCAAGAGAAAATGCAGAGGGGGAAAGAATGAATTCACTAGGGCGGTTTCCCACTTAGTACACCTCGAATTAAAAAATAATCTAGCCATAAGATCCGAGGGGACGGATTCCCTAGGCCTGGTACGCCTGTTCTGGCTTGTGCGAGGGGCCATTAACCCTGCAAGGTTGTCCAAGCGCATTACCATTAGTCTCTCCAGGGTGCAAGTCCTTCTGCAGTAATGAGCAGAGGGTTGGTGGTTGGGGTTAATCAATCCCTTGGTCACCCCGTTCCATCTATCCTCTGACACTGACCAGGTGGAACCCCATCCGGGGGAGGGAAGTTCTGATGAGCCAGCTCCATGCATTGGATCCATAGTGGTGAACTCAAGGACTGCCTTGTGTCGATGAAAATGACCTGTTGAGTTGAGTCAACACCTGCATTGACTACTATGTCCACCACCTTGTTTGCGCTGCGCCTTATGTGAGAGGTGGTGAGAGTTAGAGAGGATATGAGAAGTTCTTTTAGACTGTTTAGGGGACCTAGGAGACGCCAGCTAGGGGTGATTTTTTCCAGGTCTTTTCCATTTATGAGTTTGGTGGCTAGCTCAATGACAACTCTCGAGTCTCCTTCAATGATTAGGTGAGTGATATTGTGTTCAAGAGCCATTTAGATTCCTTTGACGAGACCCCAGATTTATGATGAATTGTTGGTGTCATACCCCATATTTTCTACCATGAGAAATTGAATTTCGTATGTGTTGTTCCTTATGACTGATCCATATCCGAGTTTCCTGGATTTCCCTTGGAGGCACCATCAAAATTGACTTTGTAAAATCCGGTCGGGGGGGGGGAGCCAGGAAGAGGGGCTAGAGGCCAAATATTTGGGGAATACTGCGGGGGGAGGGAGGAGAGGGTCAAAGAGAAGCCCCAAGAATTTAGTATAGAGAGTTCGCTTGGATCGGTGGGAAAGTCTTCTTGGGTCCTAGTGTGGAGTCAGAGGGTTTCCTAAAGATCCAAAAGGATGGTAGTCCAGAGGTGAGGGGGAGGGGAGGCCTGGGAGTGAAAGACACACATGTTTCTCTTTTTCCACAATTGCCACACAAAGAATCCTGGTAGGAGTTTCTAGGTTCTGTTCAGGATAGGACTTTTATAGGAACCAGCCCCCCAATTTTTTATTGTGTTGATGATGTTGTTTTTCTCTCTTCTAGTTCTTCTCATGATCTGGGTGGCCTAATTCCAGATTTCCTCACTGAATGGGAAGTTATTTAGAAGGTGCTCCATGGTTTCTTCCTAATGGTGGAAAAGGTGGCACATTGAGGGGCTTAAGAATCCTCGTTTCCTGAGATTTTCCCAATTTAGGATTTTGTTCTGTACTAGAAGCCAGAGAAAAGTGGAGATTTTTGGCCAGAATCTTGATTTCCATATTATTTCCCATATGTGATATTTTTGAATGTTTTGGGATTTTTATTGTAGAATGTAGCCTTATTTGAGTGTGAAGTTTCCATGTGGGGTAAGACCCCATCTAAGAATGTTCGGGTCTGTGCTTATACATATTCTCCTTTGTTTTGTCATTTGTTTCCAGTGTTGCAAGTCGCAATATGTTGTCGTGCGAAGATCCTAGGAAGTCGTTTTCCAGCTGCGCCAAGGAGGATTGTTGGAGGTGTTTAACCATATTTCTGCCACTTTAAGGGGGGTTAGATCTTGGATGTGATTTTCAATTTGTAGGGGTGGAAGCTGTTGCCAGGAGTCCATCTAGAATAGTTCACTTTGTCCATTGTGAATTTCCCAAAAGGCATGTTTCTGTATTAACAGGCGATTCTTCTAAGACGCATTCCAAATATTGGAGCCCTGGGTTTAATCCTGCAACCTTGAGCCTGAGGTGTGTTTAGGGAATTTTTTTTTCCACATTTTTGCCCAAATCTCAGTCGGGGTTTTGAGCCAATGCCACCATATCTTTGCTCCCATGGTGTTGTTTAATTTGCCTCGATCCCAGAGACCCATGCCTCCTAGAGATTTAGGCTTACAAAAATTGTCCCAACTTACAAGAGCCCACTTTTGTCAGAGTTATGGCCATGCCATAAAAAATTCCTTTGCGGGTTTCTTATTTTTTTTATGACTGATTGTGGGGTGGCTAGAGATGAAAAGAGGTAGGTGGGAATAACTTGTAGAACTGATTTTAAAAGAATGATCCTGGTTGGGAGATTGAGGGAATGGAAGGTCCAGTTTCTAAGGTGATTGGAGATTGAAAGGAGAAGAGAGCCCATGAAATGTTTCTGGCAACCGAGTCAGAGAGAGGAAGTCCCAGGTATTGAGAGGGAAAGGATCAGATGGGTATGTTCATCAGTTGTGAGATGTGATGTTGGATGGCCTCTGGCGTATTGAAGAAGAAAAGTTGAGATTTGGCCAAATTGAAGGTGGTTCCAGAGGCTTCACTGAAATGGTTGAGAATGGATATTAGTTTGTTGGCTTCTTGCATAGTGGGGGTGTTCAGAAGCATCGTATCATAAAAAAATTGGTTGTGTGAGGCTGTTGGTTGTAACCCATGCAAATGGAGGCCTTGTAGCGAACCATTTTGTATGGAATCCTTGATGTAGTAGCCCAGGCCCTCAACCATTATGACGAAAAGAAAGGGGGAGAGTGGGTCACATTGTCGTATACCTCTTGAGGGGGAGAAGGGTTGAGAGGGTACTCCATTGACAAGAATTGAGAATAAGGCAGAGGAGATCCAATCTTTGCTAAAGCCAAAAGCAGTTAAGAGGGATTTCATATATTACCAACTTAATTTGTCAAAACCCTTTGAAATATATAGTTTTAGTAGCATACCTGGAGTACAGGTGCTTTTGAGAAAGTGAATGATTTTGTGGACTAAGATGACACTTTCCATGATTTGCCTTCCTGCTACATACCCTAATTGCTCCTTGGAGATGATGAAGGGGAGAATGGGATTGAGTCACAGAGCAGTGACTTTGGAGATGATTTTATAAATCATGTTGCATAATGCTATTGGCCAAAATTTCTTTGGATTAGTGACCCTCTCTTCCTTAGGGATTAAGGTGAGGAATGTGGCATTTAGCGCTGGGAGAAATTTTCCCGAGCTGCATGATTCCTCAACCAGCTACCACACCTGTTCCCTGAGCATTGACCAAAAGTAGTGGAAGAAGTATGTGGTGAAGCCATCTAGGCCTGGAGCTTTTCCTTTGGGTAGATCCTGAATGACTTGATCCACCTCTGCTTGCGTTATGGGTCTCATGAGAGCCGTGTTCTGTTCCAGGGAGATAAGGACTGGAATGTTTTGAGTGACCCTTTATATTGCTAGAGCACGGTCCACAAGGGGTTCTGAGAGAATATCCTTGTAGAAGTCTGTCGGTTCGTTTGTTATTTCCTGGTGAGTTAGCAGGGTGTTTCCCTGGTCATCTTCCAGCTTCGTAATGCGATTAATGAAGTGTCTGTGGATCATGGAGTGGTGGAAGAATTTGAAGTTTTTCTCCCCCTCTTTGAGCCATTGAACACAAGATTTCTATATCCATAGGATTTCCTCCTGCTTGTATCTTTCCTCAAGTTTCCTCCTGATGGTGTTATCCTCTTGTTGTTGGGTGACCATGTATCCCGTCTGTATTACTTGATCCTGAAGGTCTTCTAGTTTTTGTTCCAACGCTTTTCTTTCTTGAAAGATGTTCCCAAAGACATATTTGTTCCATTTACGTACCTGTTGTTTGAAATTTTTTAGTCTTTGCTGGAAGCATAACATTTTGGTCCCCTATTGGATCTCTGTAGTAGTCCACTAGGTATGGGCTAGCTCCTGGAAATCTGGGTGGGTTAACCAGAATTTCTCAAATCTGAAGGGTTTGAGTTTGGGAGTGGCTATTGTGTCTATCCAAAGCTATACTGGCCAGTGATCCAAGCCCACCTTTAGAAGAATGTTGGACTCTAGAATTGGTCCTTCAAGCACGAGGGTTTCTGAGATTAAGAAGCGGTCTAGCCTGCAGGCTATTTGTTGATGTCTTGATCGTCTGTTGGTCCATGTGTAGGTGCCATTGCCATTTTCAATGTTGACAAGGTTGAGTAGTTTTATTAGCTCCTGGAATTTTATGTTGTCTTGTTTCAGGCGTTTCTTCCCTCCTCTTTTTTCCTCAAGCGTGAGAATCATGTTGAAATCTCCTTCGACTATCCATCGTTTGTGCTCTGCAAGAGAGCCAAGGTAAGACAATATTTTGAGGAAGAGGTCCTTGTCCTGGCAGTTTTTCAGGCCATAAGCATTGGTAGTCAACCCATCTTTGTCAGAGCCAATAGCTCGGTAATGAGATTTAAGTGTGCTTGGTGTGGAGAAGGCTTGATCCAGGATTACTGTGGAAAGGTTCCAAAGTATAGCTTGTCTCCCTATTGTGCCTTTCGAATTCAAATGAAAAAAGTTGCAATGTCGCCAACATTTTTTGAGTATGTCCTCGATAATTTATCCCGCACACTTTGTTTCTGGAAGCAAGAGAATATTAGGGTCTTCAACTTTTACACAGTTCCAGATAATCCTCTGTTTGGATCTCCCATTTAGGCCTCTGATGTTCTAGGTTATGATCTTTATTATTAACAATTGGGTGGGTGGGAAAAGGAGCTCTTTGAGAGCCGTTGAATCTACCCCGAGTTGATCATCTAGTTCCCTGCCTCTTTTATTAGTTGGTGTGTTGATTTTTTCCCTCGCCTTTTATTTTCCTTAGGGTTCTTCCGGGGATCTGGGTTTGGATCTATGCTGATGCCAAGTTTGGAGGTAGCCCCTGTGATTGAGTCGAGGAAGACCTTATGGACTTTCCTAAGTTGATCTTCTGGTATTGTTTGGAGGTCCTTCTTGTTAAGTGCTTCTTCTAGCTTGTCTAGGTCAATATCAACCAAGTCCTGCTCATCCATTTCCATTACAGTATCTTCTTCCCTTTCTAGGCCTTTCCCTGTATTAGAAGGTGCCTGGGAGTTCAATTTGTTTCCTTGTACTGGGTTTGGATGTCGATGTTGTTTTTATTTGCTTTTGTTGTTTCCTCTTTCTGTTGCTTGATGCGGGTTTTCAACCTCTTCTGCTTCTGGAATCTAGTTGAGGGCTTTGAAAGAATTGGTATTGGATCTCCTTCATCCATTGATGTTGTTGGGTTTTTTCTGTGCTTGTCTTCTGTGGTTCTGAACCCGTGTGAACCAGTCCTTTGGTTTCTCCTTGACTTTCGGTTTGGTAGGCGCATTAAGGGGGCAGTCTCTGAAGAGGTGCCCATGTTCATGGCATTTTCGGCAACGAAAAGGGATGTGCTTTTAATCTATGGTTTGGGCCCATTCCTCATCATGATATTCCAAGGTTACTGAATGAGGTAAAGCTTTGGATGTATTCATGTAAACACATATTCTTCCATAGGAAGTGTATTTTTTTTTTTTTGTGGCCTCTAAGGAATTAACATGTTTGTCGAGGGTATTGCCAATACCCATTATAATTTCTTCTAACCATAACTATAGAGGCAGGGAATAAAGATGCATCCATACTGGGGCATATGTGAAATCTTCCTTTTTGGGGCAAAAGAGGTCCGTCCAGAAGCGCAAGTATAGGCCTCCTGAGTTGTAGAAGTATGGTCTGCCTTCGAATATTTGGTCCTTGTCTTCCAGGTTATAGAAAATGATTGTGAAGAACCCTTTGGAGGTCGTAATCTCCTTTTGGATTCCACCAGGTCTTAATCCATCTCGCAAGATCCTTTTTCGAGGGCCAAAACCCCATAAATTTATCAATTAGAGCATGGTCTCTCATGAACTGTGTGTGCTCTCCTATTCTGGCTGATTTTATGACATATCTGGGTGCTACCGGAGCTTGTGGGATGCATTTTCCAGGTATATAGACCCGAGCAGCTTTTGGATGCGAGGACTCTGCATCCATGCTTATTCATTTTCTTCCATATGTCTCATCTTGTAGATATTGGTCTCGTAGGTGCAACGAAGGTTCGAAAGGCGGCCGACGAGCACAAGAGTTTTTTGTTTCATTAGTTGTTGTGTTACAGTATGAGGGGGTTTTCACCCCTTTGTCTGCCCTCATACTATTGTGTCAGGGGGTGTGGAAGAGTTGGATGTGTCAGGCATGCGCAGAGAAGGCCTGTAGGTAACAGGGCAAATATCTATTGTTTGCATGAAACCCTAAGTGTTTTAGAGCAGTTTCAGAGCATAACTTCATGTATAATTTATGTTTCATAAAATGTTCAACAAAGTTTTCAATATATAATTTTTTTTTGCATCAAAACATCAACAACCTTGTTCAAAACAATGAAAAATATGATTCAAACTTTTTCTTAGGGACTCCACATATGCAAAACCATGAAACGAGCGAGTGAATTGTGTTAAATTGGTTCGGCCGAAAGCGTATTTATAAGATTTGGCGCCAATTGAAATGAAACGACATGTCCCTTCATTTTTTTTCCGACCGACATAATTCTCTCACCCACCTTTCGACCGAAACAATAATGTTCAACCGAAAAATGAGGAATCCGTTTATTTTTTACAGTTTCCGTTAGAAAAATATCTTTCGACCGAAAAAATGGCGAATGAGACTGTTTGCAGAAATATGAGAATTCCCTCCAGCTTACTTGAACTTTGGAGGTTGCAGACTCCTGCAAATACTCATAATTTAGTTTGGAAATTGATACCAACATTTGCAAAATTGAATCTACTTTCTATGGATATAATTTTTTTTCATTTTCATTATTTTTATCTAATTTTATTTATTTTTATAAAAAAATCACTGCATAATATTTCCAGGTGACATTATGATTCAGTGAAAGGAAATATCCATATCTCTAATATAATTTAATGAAAATCAACACGTAATAACAATAACCATAATATAATTTAATGTTTATACACACAAACACTCAATTTCCATTTTCACATGCTTCTTTTAATTTGAAAAATTTGATTATGTAGAACTAACATATTTTTTTATTCACTTTTTTTTTTAGATTGACTAAGGATTGCTTGCATCGAGATAATATGGACGTATTTATTTTATGCAACTTGACATGATATATTATTTTAACTACATACATACATACCTTGTAACATATAAAAAAAAATACATACATACCTTGTAACATATAAAAAAAAATAGATGTTTATAACTTAAATTAATTGCACTTTAATATATAGTAATAATAATAAATTATTTAGTGTTCATACATATAAACACTCAATGTTTCTTTTAATTTGAAAAGTTTCACATTTTGAATCTTTATGTTTTTTATTTACATTTTTATAAAAATAAATAAATATTTATAATTTAAATTAATTACATTTTAATGATGATGATAATTATTAATATCAATTAAAATTGAATTGGTTTATTGAATTTTAAATGATTAATTATTTAAAATTGTGTTTGTATACTTGAAAAACATTAAAAAAAGTTTTTCAAAATCACCTTAATTTTATCATATCAAGTTAAAAAATTAAAAAAATTAATAATGTGACAAATAAGAATAATAATAATAATTCCTTTTTTATAAATATAAATAATCAAATTTTACATTTTTTTAATTAAAAAAATAAATATTTTATTAATAATTATTATTATTTGGGAGAGGGGAAGCAGACTTAACCCGGACGGAAATAAATTTTGAAATGAGAAGTGGTGAAGATCACATTTTGACCATTTATTATTTATTGTTTATATACAACCCGAGTGGGTTTAATGGTTAAGAACATGTGTTTCCTCTTAAGAGGTCACAGGTTCAAATCCAGAGGGGGGTTAGGGTATGTATACCTTCGTAGACTTTACCAGTCAGATTATTATTATTATATAAACAATCAATCTCTACATTTTTTTTTAATTTGAAAAATTTGATATTTTTAACCTATATATTTTTTATTCACATTTTTGTAAATTAACTTATATATTTTTATTCAAGTTTTATAAAAATAAATAAATGTATGTTGATAGCTTAAATTAAATGTTAATAGATATAAACACCTAATATCCACGATATATAAAAATAATAATAAACTATTTAATGTTAATAGATATAAACACCTAATATCCACGTGTTTCTTTTAATTTGAAAAGGTTGACATTTTGAAGCTATATGTTTTTTATTCACATTTTTCTATATTTAGGAATGTTTATTCAAAAATACGTACTCAAAGTAACATGGGCATGCATTTGGAGATGTAGTTCATCGTGACTTTCTCAAAGTTGGAAGCATAACCCATGCATATGGTGAAGCATATAAACTAATACTTCACATAGCATTATGAGCCACGTTAAATTTTGTAATATATGAACGTAGAGAACACGTTATCACGAGTATCACTATCACGAGTATCATTCCGAGCCATGTTAGATTTGATAACCCAAAAGGGGAAAGGAGGAAATGGTCTTCCTTGACTATAATAGGCACCAATTTGATAATTCCAAAGGATGGATCCTTTATTGGAAAAGAAAATATATCAAAGTTTTATTAGGATATTTTAACCAAATTTTTTTTTATTGACGTGTTGATTTTTTTAGGAAAAGAAGATTGATTCAATTTGTAGACCTCCCACTATTTGCACAACTCTCACTAATGACATTCGAAGCAGAGGATTTAGGATTTACATTCAATAAGGGCTTGACAACATCAATGACCCATGTGACTTGGTTATGTATTGGAGTGCATAACCTCTTAAACTATGATATTATTCTGATGTAATCATCCTCGATCCTATACTAAACCACTACAGAATCATGTTTCATCCCATAGAGTGCACAACTAACAACACTAACAAAAAATTTAACAACTTATACAATGTCAAGAGGAAATTACAGTCACGGGAAAATGGAAAGAAGAAACAACACTATTAATAGGGACTCAGGGTCACAGGATCTTCACTAAGTGAACCTATAACATAGCGCATGTGTTCATGGGATATTAAAGAATACCCCTAATTTATCTAGATATTGATCAATACCTCCCAAAATATTTTTGTTGAACCCCCCTCCCAATACATATTTCTAACAAAAATTCCCCTATTTTACTGGATACCCCTTTTTGTATCCCCCAACACCTATAAACCCCCTGATACCCTGCACCCCCCGCTCATCCCCCCCAATACCTACAATATATTGACTTTATTTTTCACAATTAAAAAAATCCCTTTATGAATGAACGTGATAAGATATTGGTCAACAAGGTGAAGCCCTTGTGCTCAAGTTAATTTATTACAAGACATAAAATTGTCTTTCACAGTCTCATTACATTTTCAATGAATTTGGCACAGTTTTCATTCAGGCTAAATAATAGGAGGCGTGCTCATTGTTCCATGTTTTCCATCCAAAACCGATGTCCCTTCCTTTGTTCTATTCTCTTGTAGACATCCTTTTCATGTTTCCTTTCTTCGATCTCCTTTTCTATGTTCTTTTCCTCTTATGTCCCTTTCAAACTGCCCCCCTTGAAATCTCTCCTTGTTTCCCTGGAAGCTGAATAGTTTTTTCTTTCACTTCTTAACCATTTATTTATTTTTCTCCCCTACCAATTATGAGTTGGAAGTTGGGCAGTTACAATGGTCTAACCTCTAAAGCATTTTCCATCCAATCACCTTCCTCTTTAATTTGTCCACCAAATTCCACAAAATCTGCCCAAGATACGTGGAGTATGCCATGACATAACCCACACCACTATAATGGAAGTCACACACCCTTGGAGTCGTAAACATTCACTGGTGTTGCAACAACAAGAGTTGCAACATGGTGTCGCAACAACAAGAATTTTAGCACGGTGTTGTAGCAATTGGCATTTCATCATGGTGTTACAACAACTGGAATTGCAACATGGTGTTACAACAATAAGAGTTGATGCACGGTGTTGCAACAAATGGAATTTGTAGCATGGTGTTGCATCAACTCAAATTGCATCACGGTGTCGCAACAACTAGAATTGAAGCACGATGTTGCAACAATGGAAGTTGCATCATTTATTTCACCCTACTATTTACTAACTTGAAATTGAAATATTTTTTGTTGATGCGGATTGCTTAAGGCCAAAGATGATCCTGCATCAAACATCCTTGGTAAGAAAAACACAAGCGCTAGCTCATGTGGATGCAACTGTAGATTCTACAGAGGATGAAGATCCTCGTAGGCGTGCTAGCTCATTTTTGGAAACTCATGATGCATCTTCTGAACCCTTGTTTCTCCACTTAACTAGATATTCATAATATTATTTATTCCGGGTCCTTTTGCTAACCCCCTTCACCAAGATTTGCTCTAATTATTCAGTTTGTTTAACATGTAGTTTTTTCTTCCATTTAGTGGGGGTACTTTCTTCATCATTCTCTTCTTTCTCATGAAACTCGTACAAGTCGACCACATTGAATATTGGAGAAATGTCAAAATCTTTCGGTAATTCTAACTTATATGCATTATCATAAATCTTTGTCAAAATTAGACATGGTCCAATTTTCTTGTAATTGAGTTTACTATATGTACCCCTGGGAAATATTTCTTTCCTCAAATGTGCCATTACTAGCTCTCCTTACTCAAAAACATGTTTCCTTCTTCACAAATCGGTTCCCTTCTTATATATCTGATATTACTTTGTTGTAGATTCCTCTTACCTGCTCATACATTTCCTATATGCTCTCAACAAACTCACTTGCATCAACAATCCTTTTGTCCTCTAGATTTGACAACTTAACCAAATCAACAATGAATTTTA
>SNQJ01S0017948.1:116289-147337 GCA_010110895.2 Picea sitchensis | reverse complement strand
TGGATGAGGGTGACGACTAACTCAATGCATAGGACTCAATGGTAAGAGATGAAAAGACAAGACATAAGATGACTCAAGACACTCCTATGTCTCCTCAAAACTAACCATCGTAAAGGCTCAATGCTTCGGGAACATGACAAATGGGACCCCCATCTAGACTCACTCTAATGATAGACACAAAGGCTCGGCATGTGAAAGATAGACATTCAAATTTTGACCTAGGAAAAACAATTATGGGCAGCCATTTATTTAAGAAAGGAAAAACACACAAGACACGACCACATGCTGATATAACTAGGCAAAAATCAGCGACACTTGTGCAAAAGACTGAAGTAAATATTGAAGGGAAAAGACACTGCAAGGAAAATGTATATTGCTGTCCTAAAATTTGAAAAAAATCAACCAGCTAAACTACTGAAATGACATGCGGAAATGACAGACATCAACCCCAAAACCAAATTTTTTTACCTCAAGCTGTCATGGTCAGATCATCATACTCAAAGGACCAATGTAACCATGTAGCCAAATGATCGGTCCGACGGGAAAGATCAACAAAATCAACCTTCTAGGAGGACCAATCGTGAAACCTCATATGACCCAAAGCTGCCTTGATGTATTTGCTAGTGAAGGTGTAGCTGAAGGCTATTGGATGATTGAAGGCTGCTAGTTGGGATTTAGAACATGGTATTTCAACGGTAATAAGTGTGAATGCACAAGAGCCAAAACTCTTAGAGTCTTCCTGCTGAAACATCTCCATCATTTTGAGCTCAACTGGGTCATGGTGAAATTTGATATCCAAGCTCTGATCAATCTCAGGATCCTGAAGAACAACCTCGGGATGCAGAGTAGTAGGCAAAGTGTAAGGGACATCATCCTCCAGTTGAACCAAAAGTGGTTCTTCCTACTGTAATGGTATCTGATCAAGCTGTTCCCGGACCACCGGTGTGATAGGCAAAGATGAAGCCTCTACTAGGATGGACATGGATGAAATCCCCTGTTGATTGATCTCTACTTGGTTAACTTGTGGTTCCTCCTCTTGAAACTTTTTATCCTCTTGCAATTTTTCATCTTCACTAATGGGAGGAACCAACAAACACTACTGAGTATTCGAATCTTCACCTTCATCTTCTTGGAACTCTGTATGTGACTCAAATGGTGCAGCTATTGTTTCCAGATCATCTAAGCTTGATGCACCATCTTCCTGTTCATCTCTGGGAACCTTCACTGGTTGGTCTGGGGCATGGATCAGAGGGAGTTCACATGCTGCAAGGTAATTTCTTTCTAGCTTGATAGCGACAACTTGCACTTCCTCTAGATTTTTAGGGTCTTCATTCCTGAGAAAAACACCAAAAATACCATCAAATGCCTCAAGATAATAAATCAAAGCAACAACTTCATTAGACCTTACTCTGTTAGAAATTCGATTGTAAAATTTGGGAAAACAAGCATTAAATTGGAAAACAGTTTCACTTTCATGCTTTTTAATAATTGAAAAAGCTTTGTATAAGAAGAAAATGTCATGTGTATTTGCCCATCTCTTAGTGAATTTATCCTGGAAGGAATCCCATCCATCAATGGAAGCATCGGGAAGGGACTCGTGCCATGCTCGTGCCTCCCCCTCGAGGGTTGACACAAACATCCTCATCATCACATCCTCATGTTCGACATCAAAATCGCCCACCACTTGTAAAAATTTAGCGAAGTGCTCCTCAATTGATTCTCCCAACCTCCATGGAAACAAAGGTATGCGTTTAATCCATTTACGTGTAGGTAAGTCATGAGGATAATTTGGGAATGCAACAAAACTTAGTGGGTCAAAAGAATAAAATCTCCACTTTACTGATGGCCTCACCTCTGCGACCATCTTGTTAATCTCAAATAGAAACAAGCACAACTTGTAATGTTCCCCTCTTCTTGACAAAAACATTAGGAGACTTAGTAGTCTAGTCACCCCTCTAGACTATAGTCTCATGGGTAAAAGGGGTTAGGAGGCGCAAAAGGGTCACCAAGGAGGTAAATGTTATAATATATATTATTAAAGTGACTTTGGTAGGCAGAAAAGGGTTATTTGACTTAGAGGAGAAAGTAAAGTAATAACCTCAGGCATCAATAAAGTAACTCAAGTGAAAATTAGAAGATGGAGGTATAAAAGAGAGAGGAGGGTGCCTCACTCATTCATGTCATTTTCTCTTATTGCTTCTTGAGCTAAGCAACTTACGTTTTGAGGGTTTTGAGTAAACAAACCCTAGAGATCAAGAAGGAGGTGAAAGATTCCTTCGTTCCTAATCCAAGCTTGGTCAAGGTGGTGAAAGATTCCACCCTCACCATTCTATTCAACTTAAGACCGCTTTCTACAGTAGATTGAAGAGGCAGGGCACAGATCTGGAGGTTTTCTGCAGGTAGGGCGCACTGTTGGAGAAAGATTAGTTCGATTTGGTCAGTGGAAGGGAGATCTGAGGAAGAACTCATTCCTGGAGGGTTTGCCAACCTTAGAGCACCTTTTCTCATCTATTGTTGGAGGGTTTCTTTTGCATATTTATTTATTGTGTCTCTTGGGTGAATTTCTGAAGAGGGGCGCACTGTCCCTTGGGTATTCAGTGAGTTTGTGGGTTAGATCTATGATTTTGGCTGAGGGGTCTCTTCATATGCACTCTACACCTACAGATCTACAGTTTGACAGTATTTACAGGGGTTTGAGGGCTTTCTTGAAGAAATCCAAATTTCCTAGGTTGCTACAGCCAGTTGGGGCACATCTCAGCCAGATTTGGAGGTGCCAAGGCTTCAAGGGAAAAAAACCGATCTTGTATTGTCTTGCATACTGTTACTAAAGGACTAGGAGGACTCACATCTTCATCTCTTTGTATCTTGGTGGCATATTCAACCCAAACTTCTATATTATTCCAGATCTGTAGATCTCATGTATGGAGGTCAGCTTATTAACTAAATAAAGGTCAGATCTGAAGTTATTTGGTCATTCTCTTGTGTTATCTTTCTTGTATCTTGTTATTTCCTTCTATTGTTGTGTTGTATGCATTCTTTACATGCTATAAAACTCAATTAAACAACTCCAACGCAACTTTGAGAAGCAATCTACAAAATATTCAAACAAATGACACAAACAGATTAGAAATAAACCCCCAAGTTCCTAGTAAATTTGCTTGGGAACATTACACAACTGCTACCCTACTACTAGCTCAAGATGGAAATAAAACGAAAGATGAAGATCTCGAAGATACACTCACCATAGTGCTCGTTGAAAAAGAAGTTACCTAAGAACTCATACACTTACCAACTTCGCAAGGAGTTATTGGTGAAAGAGAAACCTTGTTCCTGGAAAGGTGTTTAGGGTTTGCTCAAGCTTGGAACTAGACCTTGTGAGGGAATCAAAACCGAGATATCTATGTAAGTTCCCCAATGAAGTCGCCCCTGCATCCTGGGTGCTTTTGGCTTATGTGGTATACTCTACTACTCACTTTTATTCCAGATTTCTGGGTCTTTCATGTGCAAGAGTGTTTTGGAGTTCTAGAAAGTAGTTGTTTGATTGGTAAAGTGGACTTCGCAAGTCACCATGCAAGATGGGATTTGTCTTGGTGTCCTATTCGTAGTTGGAAACATTAGGACGACTGCATCATTGATCTTTCGCGGTTCCAAGCTTGCAGGATAAGTAGGAAGGGTATTATTCTTTGGAGGGATCTTTGGGATTTTTAGGCTAGGACCTGGAAGGACTGGAGATTGTCGGTGCACTAGAAAGTCCTCCTTTCTTTTGATAAAGTTGTTATCAATGATATTGTAGGGCCGATTCCACCCGAGGATTTGTATAAACATAACATTAATATATGAAATCGTTTGTGGTGGGAGTGGGGTTGGATATTTGGTAAGTGGATCCAAGAATATGACTTCAAAAACTTTACTCCATTTTATATCAGAAACATGTCTTTGCCCCTGTTCTCAATTCCTGTTGGACTTCCTCTGACCTAGAGGATAGTTGGATTCGTAGATTGCACAATGTATGGTCTATCTTTCTGTTAGCACAAATTTCCACCCTCCAATTGAGCTGATAATTGTGTTAGGACAACGAGGATAACTTGGCTAATTAAAGGAGTAATGGCCCCAAATTGTCACTAGCCAAACCCCTCTCCGTTTGGGCTAGTGCTTGCTAGCCTCTGGGAGAGTCCCTAGGCACACTGAAGCGCCTTGCTGCTGTCTTTAAGTCTGATTTCTGCATGTAAAACCTATAAAACAACAAGCTGTTCGTCTTGGACGATGTGTAGAAGCAGTCCAAAACGATGAGGAAAAGGAATATTCTATGCTTGGAGGGAACCTACAGGGTTAGCACAATGATAATAGACTGGAAAAAGAAGAGAAAACTGTTCAAAATATCGAAATAATCACAATAAATAGTTCAGAAAATGACAAATCAGATCACAATTTTACCACAATACCGCCAAGAAGAGAAGTTTGAAGACAAAACACACACTTCTTTATTGATCAAGCTTACAAGAGGGTTGATTGCGCCACACTTGGCAAGCTTACAACCGGTACAATGCTTCCTTTGCTTAGAGAAAAACCACCAGACTATAGAGAGAGAGAGAAGAACGAGAGAGACACTATGCTGCTGCTGCAAGAACTGACCAAGAACCTCTGTCAAGCATCCAATATATAGGTTAATGAGGGCGCATATCCCAAGTGAGAAGGAGAAGACGCATGAGTGGTTGAATTTGGAGTCTAAGTGCATGAGAGAGTGAGGTATGTGAAGAGTTTGAGATGAATGAGTGTGTGTGAGAGTTTGCATGGAGTTAATGCGCATGAAGGGAGGAGAATTATGCCCTAGAACTTAGGAGAGTGCCATGTGGATGAGGAGAAGTGAATATAACTTGCATGCTAGAGTGGAATGGCTAAATAAGGTGCTCATGTGAAGTAGCATGCTTAAGACTAAGTCTTAAGTGGCACATGCTAGGTCATGAGAGTGAGTTGTGAGAGGTTTAGTGCGCATGGAGAGAAGGAATGTGCCCTAAAGCTTAGGAAAACACACTAGGAGATGAAAGTGAGTGAATGATGAAGTTAAGTGTGGGAAGAAGGGCTAGATAAGGTGCATAGATGCATGGAAATGGCTAATAATACTTATGAGTCCAAGTAACTGTGACATGCAAGAGATGAGTGAGAGTTAACTTAGTAATGCTCCCACATGTGAGATAGAGAAGAGGGCGCACTTAGGGAGATAGAAGAACAGGGTGAGTTAATGAAACATGCAGCTAAGTCAACTAGAGTAGAAGGGGTAGATGAAAACCAAAATTAGCTACCCAACGCATGACTCCATGTTCAGTTTGACTCAAGTATGGGGGAGTAATGGCCAAGTCAAATTCGCCGTAAATTTTAGGGAATCTCCTAAATTTTAGGAATTTACGGTTTAAACTCAATTGGAGGCGAATTTTGTGGAAGTGATGCATGGCAAGTGGAGAGGTGAGTGTGAGGAGAAATATACAGGAAATGGGACCCAATTATGCGCCCCCCTTTAGCTCAATTAATTAATTATTAAATGCTCATGTCATGGGAAAATGTGACCCATGCTTAGGTGGATGCCATATCACTCTGTAGCTCTGCCACATGTCGATTTCTGAGGGTGCCACTTGGCACTGCATGGACGATGAATATACCTGCTAAATATAGACATTTCTAAAAATAGAATCCAGTTCCTAAATTTTAGGAAACTGTCCACATCACCCAGGATGACTAGGAGAACACCACCACATGTCACTGTCTAAAAATAGACACTGCTAAAAATAGAAAGTCGTTCGAATGCCCTTGACTTTATACTCATTGATGTCGTCTTTCTGCAAGGGATCCAAATATGCAATCAGAACTGATATGGGAGCCTTGGTGCTCAACCTACTAAAAATAGTAATTTGTGCCACATCATCCCGAAAAAGATCCAAAAGACTCTTAATGTCTCAAGGATCAATACTGCACGCTCATAATCTGAATCCGGGGCTAGGAGCAAAACCTGCTAAAAATAGAAAGTTCTTGCACGTCGCCTGGAAAAGTGTCATGGGGCCTAGAATCATGCAAGGACTCATACAGTATGCTCAGAATTGCTCCAAACTGTCAAGAGACACACGCAAACCGTATCTCCTAAAAAATAGCAACCCCTGTTGTATGTAGACATCTCTCTCAAAATGTATGGAAACCAAGTCAACTCTAACTCTGAACCAAATAACCATGTACCGATCATTTACCTGCCTCTGATGGGAAACAACTTCTCGCTTAACACAAGTGCTAAACTTTGGGAGAATCTCAGAATGCCAGCCAAAATAATCCATGTTGGCTCTTAACCCTCAAGATTTTCAAGGGTGAGTATCTAGGGGTTAACACTGCCTTAGTTAGAAACTACATGCCTTTGCATGATTGGTTATTTATTGGGGGCTGCCTGCTAAAGCCCGGTTGGCTAAAAGTGTGCTCACGAATGGCCTATGCCTAGTTTGTGTTCGGCCTGAGACAATGAAGCACATTCTTTGTGACTGCAAATTTGCTAGACACTGTTGGACATATTTCCAGAGAGAGAGAGAGAGAGAGAGAGAGAGAATTTTATTAAAATCTCCATGACACCAACTGGCCATGGGACAAAGATGTTTACATCCTATGCTTCCTTTTCATCAAAATAAAAGGAGAAAAAGAGCAAGATGAAGGCTAGATCTAGAATATGGTACAAAAAAGTTTTGGATTACTCATTTGGATTTGTTCTTCTCCTCTCTGTGTCGAAAGTCTGCTACGCTGCTGTAGCAACTTGTGATAGCTTGTTCTTAGTATGCATCATTCTTGTGACTTGCCTTTCTGTGATGTTTAGTTTTTCCTCTTGGAACATTGTCTCCCAACTGATTCATAGTTCTGATCTCTCCTTGATGTAGTTTTATGTCTCACAGTGCAACAAGAAATGTGGTTCAGTCTCCACCTCTTGTTTCCCACATAACCAGCATGTCCTTTTTTCCCATTAATCCTCGAGTTCTTTCCATCTTCCTGTTTCATATCTCAACTGTGTGAGCTGGTTCTTGGTTAGGATAATTTTTTTTCTCTGTGGGATTTTAGGCATTGGGTAGTCTTGGATTTTTTTTCCTTTGGTTCAGAGTTGTCTATGTAGTATTGTTGCTTCCTCTTTAGGTGTCTTCTCCATTTACCCTTTTGAGTGACACTCTTTAAGTTCATTTTCATCCCCGTCTTGTCATCTAGGCAACTTTCTTCTGCCATGTCCCAATCACTGAACCGTTCTTACATTGTAGGCACCGTGTTTTTCCTCCTTTTCAACTCTCTTTGACAGATTTTGACGGGTATCCTTTTGCTGTCCATGGCTGCAGTCTTTGCCTGTATAATATCAGCTTTCTTACTGCCTCAACCTCTATTGGCTATAAACTCTTTTCAGCTAAAACTATGTCATTTGGGGTGCTTATCTTTACCCTAACGAAGCCTGCTATGAAATGTTTCTGCTCCCTCTTAATCGGGTTCCATCTATTTCTGTGTGTACTTGGCTCTCATACCTCACACCTGTATAAAAGCAAAGGTGTTATGAGCACTTGAAAGAGGGAGCACAACATGCCCAAATCCCAAATCTTGACTGCCCTGCATCTATTGTAAAGTAAGAAGTTTGCATTCTGTCCTACTTGTAGAGAGAGGAGAGCCAGAGGTATGTTACTAATAAGAGAGAGAGTTCTTAATTAAATGAAAACATGTGAGGGGTATGATATGTTTCCCACCCACTTACATTATTGAAGAAAATTCGAGTAGAGGAGAAAATATATTATTAGGAGAATTATTAGAGGAATAACATATCTCGCGAACATAACACATGGTGATATCATGTGCATAGATGAAATAATCTCTGATTAATTGAATTAATTCTGATGCAATCAACAAAATGTTTATTTCAAAATAATCTTGACTATTTCATTTAACACTACGGGCATGCCAAGATTGGCCTTTTTTCAAGACTATTTCCTATTATTGCCAATTTAATTTTTTTGGGACCTTTTCCAATTACGATTGTTTTGTCCATGATCGTGTGTCATAATTCATTTTGCTAAAGAGAAAAGCATTGTTTTACTTATTTCAAGTTTACTGTTTCAGTTCAGTGTTCGTGATTCATAGTTCAATTTTTTAAATAGATACTTCAAAGTGATATGTTATTTATAGTTATATATGTTTTCTTGGGTTGTCCCTTGAAGTGTTGCGTGTTTCTCTAATTGTTCTTAAAGTTTATTGTTGTTTTGTCTGTCCTTGATTCTTTGTGGAACAGAGGGAGACAACATATTGAACATGATTGCTAATTTTTTATTCTCAATGATGCAATACTATCTTTTTTTCAAAGATAATTCTCTCTTTTTTATTTATAAAGTTTTAAATAATTGTAATACTCCCATATTAATTGTTGTGCAAGTATGACGAGCGACAACCATTGAGTTTTTTTTTACCATAAGTCATTTATAACAAGAACTTGTATGTGCAACAAAAAGGTTACTGTAGTTCCATCAATCAATCAATGATGTTAAGCAAATCACACAGAGAGCTCCAGTCTATATGTTCATGGAGATTATTTAGTTTGTTCCAGAAGTAGTTCATCTTGTCCTTGTTTTTTATTGCTCATCTTAACCTGTGGGCTGCTGGTAAGAATTGTCTTCTGGCTGTACTGTTGGTAGGAGAGAGAGCAAAGGTAGCCCACACAACTAATCTGCTATTCTTCATACATTGCTTGAGCTAATGCTCATTTGTGTATAGTTTTAGTGTGTTACTGTAAATGGCTCTGCAAATTATGGGATGTAGGAAATGATGTTAAAGTTCCTTGTTTGTTGCTTTTTTGTTTGCTGGTTGAGTGTGTTTTCATTTACTTTGTAGTCCTTGATATTTGTCATCAACCGCTGTTTCTTTCTAATAAATACTCGTTGCAGATAGAAAATAATTTACTCTGATAGGTTTTGCTATGTTGTTTTCTTCACAGAAAAATTGCATGGGATTTGATTGGAAGGATCCTGCATTTCAACTTCATGTCTCTCCAGCTGACGTTGATAAGGTATTGATACATTTTGATAAACTGTATATTAAGCACTTCTGTCAATTGAATCTCTAAAATATGTACACAAACTTAAGTGATCAAAACAATGATAATAAACATCCATTTTATGTATAAGGTTGGGTCATGGATATTTTGTTTTACACTCTACAAAATTCAAATTCTTATTATACAAATTCAAGCAGACAATGTCCTGGAAGAGGGCTAGCTACTTAGAGAAGCATGGAATAAAATGTAAAGTATGTTAAGGAGACATACATTAGTTTCATCATCTACTGGCCATGTGAATAGTTTGGAACCCTCAGCAAATCCTGAAACCTTTTCTTTCATATACCATTACTGCAATATTAAGAAGATGATCTTGAATGTGTTAGCTTTTGGGGTAGCTTGGACATGTACTTCTGCATTGGTGGTGCCTAGCATGCGGAGGTGTCCGAGTGACACTCTCTAGATATCAAATTTATTGTTAAAGTGGCTTTTATATTTAATGACTTAAAGTGATTTTTTATAAAGTTGAGTGACTTAAGTGATTTAAGTCATCTCAACGAGAGATTAAGTCACGACCATAGATCTCATAGGGGCAAGATCTAATCTTGACTGTTGGAGATCTAGGGTTAGGGTTTTAGTCATTAGAGGGATTATAAAATCAGATCTAAGGAGAGTGAGAGGCACACAATGAGTGTATAAGACCAAGAGGGAGTCTTGCTCATGTACTTGTGTCTGAGTGGGCAGGGTTGAGGAAAGGGTGCAGGGGGCAGCGAGGGAGATAGCAGCCAGGTGGGCTAAGTTATCAGCTGCAGCTGCCAGTATTGTAATCCTCTGATGGGCCATTATCCCAGGACGGGAGCCCAGGATTTTATCTAATAAAATCAAACTCAGAACTGGTTTTCCCGCAAGGGTTTTTCCAGGGGTAGTTTACCCAGAAATATCTTGTGCAAATGTGTGATTGGTTTCTGTTTTAATGCTTCCACTAAATGTTAGTTGATAACCTAGCTGTGCTAATAATCAATAAAGCGAGTTTATTTGGATTGTTAGTTGTGTGCTGGGTTTAACAGGAAAATCAACAGAATGAACTTACAACTGTATATACTACAGACTACTATGTGCAGTTCTATCTAAGAGTAGAAGATCATCTGGGAACATTTTAAGGCTTCAACATGGATTGCACATCGCACAAATGACTTGGAAAGAAACCCAAAAGATTATTTCCAACTTGTTGGCTAAAGTGATGGTTCTGAAAGCACATTTCAATTCTATTTTGTAACTGAAAATATCATATATCAAAACCTAGTTCACTGCAATAATTCTTAGCATAGTCATATTGGATTCAATCCTAGGAGCACACATTGCCTGAATATTAATTTATCAACAACCTCTCATGGAGGATTGATTTCAAATTTCAACCAAGAGAATCAAACATAAAACGGTTAAAGGTTTTGGGTTGGAATGCTGAGTTGTGGAATATTCTTTAGGTTGATGGTGGTTTTGAATCCTCTATCAAGTGATGATACCTCTTATTGTTGATTAGGAGGAAAAGTTTAGAACGAACTTCATAGTGCACACGATGAATATGTTCCTTGTAATGGATTGGAAATTACTTTATATACATCTAATCCTTACAATAGGCTGTCACGTGGATTCCAAGCTTCTCTAGTATCCCAAGGATGTTAAATCTTATCTTATCTAATTGTATTAGAGATACTGAAATCTTATCCTCTTGTTTAATATAAGGTGTTTGCATGGTGCCTGCAATCACTTCTTTCAAATTGTGTGATAAGCCCTTTGCCATGGTTATATACGAAAAAATGTTGAAAACCATGACTTGATGTTCATCTAGATAAACTTCCTACAGATACGCCTAGAAGAAAATGTAAGCTCTGTTTGAAATTCGTATGATACATTCTTAATGGTTAGAATGCTACCTATTCTGGGGAGTAACTTAATGTTGGAAGGTTTTATTTGTCCTAACACCTATGGGATGACAGCTAGTAAGGTCTGTGTTCTTTTCACACATTTTGAAATAGTCTTTTAATTTGATCGCTATTTCAGACTTGGATCTATGGTTTAGTACTTATATCTTGATGTTCAACATTGGAGAGTGATAATAAATGGTCAGGCATACAATGATGCCTCTTTTTACTTCTTTTTGGCTTTATTATTGTGGATTATTTCAAGCCTCGTGTCTGCATTGCTTTTATTTTGTGACATACCAAATATTGAACTTGAGTGGCTGAAGCTTTGACTTTTTATCTTTTATCGTTCATAAAAATCGTCTGCTTATTTCAGGTCCGGTGCATTGTAAGAAATATAGTTCGAGATTGGGCTCCAGAGGTAATTTTTCTTTGAGATTTTCTTTTTATTTTCTGTCTTTAAGGTTTTTAGGAAATAGTATCATTGGAAATGTAGTGCTGTACATGAATAATTATTTTTGTCAACTATAAAAATTACAGGCTCGCAAAATTATCAAGATCCGTGGACAGTTTAATTGTTTTTAATTCTTTCAGGGAGAGACAGAACGTAATCAGTGCTACAAACCAATACTTGAAGAACTTGAAAGACAATTTCCTAGTCATTCGAGGGACAGGTATAATATTTCATATTAAGAAAATTTAAAGCATATACATCTGTTAAGAGCCATCTGTAGATTGTTGCAGTGTTTATCTTCTTAAATTGCTAGTATCTTCTAAATATCTAGATGAGGAAATTATTCATTAAAAGAATAGTTACAATGTGCACTAAGTATTTGTATGCTTTGTAATATACCTAAATTATATAATATTTATATCAATAATTAGTATGTAGGCTTGTTGTAAAAATTCCCAACCCTAGGTGACTGCTGTCCTTATGATCTCAATTAAATAGATAAATTGCTGAATTTATCTTAATTCGGAAATTAATTTCAGATCGTACATCAATCACACAATAGCTGAAAACGTAAATAGCGGAAGCATAAAACAGTTTCACACATACACAGGGAATTTCTCCTCCAAAAATCAGCTTTTCATTCCTTAATCAAAGCTTACAAGGAACCTCCACATGTTGCTAAAACAGCAGCTGTATGGTTATCAAAATCACCTCAAACTGAGCTGTATGACCTGCAGAGAAAGTATGGCCTGCACGGAAAAGAAAGACAGCAGTTGTACGGCTTGTACTGCCTTCTGTACGGCTGCTGTATGGATCTGTATGACTTTACAGATCTACTGTACACCTGCATTTTCAACCTACTGAAAAGCTGCAAGTCAATCCTCTTCCTGGTGTGCTGCTTTCTCTCTTCTGGTTGCTCAACCTGCTCAACTGTTCAACTATAAACCATAGTTTTAAAAACAATACCTCTCTATCTTGTCTTATTATGCTTTTCTGAAACCCTATTCTACCAAAACCCTAATCTCCAAAACCCTAATGTAATTTTGAGATGTACGGTTGATATTAAATCTAGTGGTCACCAATTAAATGTTTTGAACCACTTCCTGCACGTTCACACTGAAACCTGTTCAAGAAGTTCCTACTCAAACTACATTTCTCAACACTCCCTCTTAGCGAGTGTTGAGAACTACAGTGGCAACTGCTTGTGGTATTACAGCAAGTGAAAAATAAATTCTATAGGGTCATACATGAGGGTTAAGGTCCATTTTCTTTGGCTTGAAGGTGATAATGGAGTTCATCATTGCAAAATAGTCACCCAAAACGATATGGATAGATTTCAAGCGTAGCAAATGTTGAATTTTCAATTTTCAGATCTGATAATGTTTCCTTATGATTTCAAACAGAATTTTATGCCACTGTTATCATAGAATAATTACACACTGAAAATCTCAACCAAAACAAATTTGCAGCGGAAACAACATAATCATAGAAAGATAGCCATGCACAGTAGACACAAGATTTTATCCTGGGAAACCCAACCTTGGGAGAAAATCCAACAACTTTTCTTAAGAAGAATTCCAACCAATAAGTACATCACCATCAATATGAAAAAACCAAGCACATAAAGAATTTCGCCCTTGTATGAGGAAGAACCCTCAAAGATAGTGAACCCTAGACAAGATAGCGCACCTCAAAATTTGCGCAACTGGCAACTGACAACTTGCAACTACAACTATAACTGGCAACTGCAATTGCAACTGCAACTGCGACTGGGACTTGCACACTTGATGGGAAGAGCTGTGATTGTGATGAAAAATGAGATGATCAAGCCTTTTATTTATATGAATTGAGTCACCTTTAATTTCCTTGTAGGGACGACTTGTTCTTTTTGTCTTCAGTATCTTCTTTAATGCTTTCCGGGGTTTCTTTAATGGTTTGTCTTGTCTTCTTGGCATTTCTTCTTCACTAGAAAAGTTGTTCATGAGCCTTGTTGATGTATCATCTCCTCACATGCATGTCTAATTAATATAGGGCTCTAATGTTGAGTAGATCCACCGAGAAGCCCCTCATCACAAGAGGTCTCTTGAGCCTACATCTTCAACATTAGACTAGACTTGTAAACAAGTCAAACCTTCCCTATAAAAAATAGATCACTCCATCCTGGAGCAGGCAATGTGAGAGCATCTCGAGTCTTTTTCACTCCTTGTCAAATCAGCATGACTAATAGGAGAAAGAATTCCCCTGGGCCATTCACCACTAGTCAAATCAACATGGCCCCGTGAGTGAATGTATCATTCTCCCTTGGTCAAATCAGCATGACCAATCTGGGTGAATGTCTGCCCGATGCTGTTAACTAGAGAAACATCAACAACAAGATCCTAAAGATTTAGCCAAGGCAAAAAGGAGGAGTTGGAAACAACAACCACTTTCAAAAAGAGGAAATGAAGTTCCCTTAATCATTGAAGAAGCCCGCAAGAGACTAAACCTTGGAACCTTGGCGAAAATGTTTGACATGGGAGGGAGGGATGAGACGAACATCGAGGTTGCAAGAGCCATATTTGGATGTGGAATTCAATGTAATGTAGTCTTCATATTGGCATGACATGCTTAGGGAAGTTAATGAGGCCCCTAAGGGTTACAAGGGGCCAAACTTTGAGAAAGTGCACACTATCCTTCTACGAAAGGAGAGATTGATTGTGGAGAAAGTGTTGGAACCAATTTGTTCTAGTTGGAGTGGCAGCGATGTCTCTATTATCTTTGATTGTTGGATTGATATGACCAATAGGCCATTGGTAAACATTATTGTAGTGTCTCCTCCAGGCCCATACTTCTTGAGGGCAATAGATGCTTTGGGGAAGGAGAAAAATGCCAAATGGATTGCTGAAAAAAATTTCAGAAGCAACCAAGATCATAAGCCCTTCAAATATTGTGCATGTCATCACAGGTAATGCACGTTCTTGCAAAGTAGTTGGGGCGATTATTGAGGCATGGTATGACCATATTTTTTGGACACCTTGTGTGGTTCATAGTTTAAATCCATTGTTGTTGAAATTGAATGGATGAAAAAACAACGTGAAGAAGCAAGGGATGTTTAATTTTTTATCACTAGCCAACAACGTGCACATGCTATGTATAAGGAATTTTCCAGACTCCAACTTCCAAAGGTTGGAGAAACCAGATTGGCATTGCATTATATAATGATCAGGTGGTTAGTAGACATGAGGGAAGCTTTGTCCTCCATGGTTGTTAATCAAATGGTGGCAAACATGGAAACAAAGCAACATTGAGAAAGCAATCCAGGTTAGAGGTACCATTCTTGATGAGGTTTTGTGGGTTCAAGCTGAGCTTTTTGTTTCCATAATGGAGCCACTAGTTAATTCACTGAAACTTTGTGATTTAGATGTGCTTATGTTGGGTGGTATTTATGAGGGAACTGACCGTATATCAGAAATAATTCAACAACTTCTTGAATACAAGACCCTCTTTTGTATGGCACCTTAAAGGACATAATTATTAGTAGATGGAACAATAACAATGCCTTTTGCATGCTTTAGCCTATGCTTTAAATCCAAACTACTATGATGAGTCATACTTGGCTAAGTTTGGGGGTAAGAGAAGGGACCCAAACAAAGGCAGTTTGGCGGCCAATGGTTTTAGAATGACAATTTCAAATATAATCTCTAATCTGATGGAGTTTGTGGAGCTAAAGAACCAATTTACTTCATTCATCACAAGAAGTGGTGAATTTGGAAATGTAAATTCACTAGCTCATAGGTGAACTATGAAGCCTAGCTCATATGATATTATGGTGCATAAACTCTAGAGTTACAAACTCTTGCTTCTAGAGTTATTTCGTAGGTTTTCAATGCTTCAGTAACATAGATAAAGTGGAGCACCTATGGGTTCATCCATTTGTAGAGAACAAACTTCGATCAACAAAGGAAAAAGTTCCTGTGAAAGATATTCTATACATTCACTCAAATCTACACCTCATCTTTTGATTGAAGCTAGAATTTAGCAAAGGTTCTTCAAAGCTATGTGATGTGAATCTCGAAAATGTAGACTTGGATACCCCTAATTGCTTGATGGCAAAACTCTCTTTGGCTAGTTCTTCTATAGATGCTCTTGGTGTTGGGGATTTGGATGAGGCATCCATGCCTAGGTTTTCCCATGCTGCTTCATATCATCAGTCTGGGGAATTAGGTGCTATTCCATTGGAGGATGTGGATGGTGAGGACTATTTGTTAGATTAGTCCAACTTGAGATTTTATTTCCAGTTTTTCATTTTGGGCTTGTGGAGCTTTCCAGATAAGCTTAGTTCTTGTTATTTTGAAGAACTTTAGTCTCGTGTCTTGACTCTATCTTTGCCATGTTGACACATTATGAAATTGTTAATATTTGAATTTGCATTTGATATTAATATCTGGGCCTCGACTAACTAATCTTGATTCTCAATCTGTCTAGACTCTAGAAAGTATGGATTTTGTGAAATGACAATCTGAAATTTGACTTATCATTTCAATGTTTCAGTTTCCTTCTTTCAAATTGTAAATTTTCAAATCTTGTTTATGTAGGAAATCTGAAAAGCCAATTTGATTTCAATTCTGAAAATTACTTGTTATGTATGAATCTATGATGTCATGATGTATGAATGAGAAATCAAAATCATGATGTTACAACTTACTAGTTGAGATGCTTTATTTTTTTTTAGTTCAAATGACATTTGAGATTTTGTTTCATTGTTTTTCAATTTAAAATTAAAATTTTAAATGTGTGTTTATTACAAAAAATAGCATTAGGGTTCTGATTCCCCAATTCCTAATTTTGGGATTTGTGCTGCACCCCCACCAGATTCTTTTGTGGTTTCTGATTGCACCCACAATTAGTGTAGCTTTGGCTAAATTATACTATTTATGTTAATAATTAGCATGTAAGGTTGTGTCCTTTGACACAGTCCTTTGATTCTTCTTGACTACCTATCAACGGTTCTTTGTATCAACCACAATTATTAATTATTATTATGTCCTTCTGAAAAGTATGAGCTTTTCATTTTTCTTGTTAATGCCTATGGCATCTTGTGACTTTTACAAGTTACATTGCCTTCCTCTTTAGTTTGTGTACTAAAGTTGATTAATAAGTAACTCAAAGTGTTTAGGATTTGTTAACCCCTAGATTTCCACCCTTGGAAATCTTGAGGGTTAAGAGCCAACATGCATTATTTTGGTTGGCATTCTGAGATTCTCCTAGAATTTAGCACTTATGTTGAGCAAGAGGTTGGTTCCAATCAGAAGCATGTATATGATCGGTACATGGTTGTTTGGTTTGGAGTTAGAGTTTGCTTGGTTTTCCATGCATTGGAGAGAGATGTTTTGCATACAACAAGTGTTGCTACTTTTTAGGAGACACGGTTTGAGTGGGTCTCTTGACAATTTGGAGCAGTTATGAGCATATGGGGATGGTCCTTGCATGATTCTAGGCTCGATAACATCTTTTCGGGCGACATGCAAGAACTTTCTATTTTTAGCAATTTGGGCTCGAGGCCCCAAATTCAAATTTTGAGCACATATTATTGATCCTTGAGACATTTTGAGTCTTTTGGACCTCTTCCAAGTTCCGGGATGATTCAACATAGATTTCTATTTTTAGCAGGTTGACCACCAGGGCTTGCATGTCGATTCTGATTGTGGATTCAGATGTCTTGCGGAAAATCAATCGAATGAGTATAATATCATTGACATGCGGGGACTTTCTATTTTTAGTAGTGGACACATGGTGGTGGTCTCCTAGTCATCTCGAATATTTTTGGAGAGTTTGGGTCAGTTTCGACAAGTTTCAAATTTTTGGGACTGGATGACTATTTTTGGAAATTTCTATTTTTAGTAGTCATCGTCATCTCTAGTAGTGATAAGTGGCAAGCTCAGATTTTGACATGTGGCGGAGTATTAGGGTGATGTGGCATCTACATGGCATCATGGACCAAGGGTGCATTTTTCAAGATTATGCATTTAATAAGAAATTAATTAAGCTAAAGAGGTGGCGCATGGGTGAGGTGGCATTTCTCGGGAGAAAGTTTAGACGGTCAAGGCTAAATTTTCTCACTAACCTTCATCATTTACCATAGTTTCACTTTCCATGCATCAATTTCTAAAAATTCTCCCTAAATTGCTTTTAAACGCAAAATTCCTAAATTTTAGGAAATCCCTAAAAAATAGGGCGAATTTCCCTTTAGCTAATAACTCACTCATCCTTTGGCCAAAGTTAGCGTTTTGACATGTGTTGGAAAGCTAAAAATATCCTCCATGCATCTTTAACCATCATTAAACCCAAACGCATTTTTTTATCCCTCATTCACATGTGGTGCATTAAGTGAGATCCACACTCACTGTTCCTTTTGCATGCCACCTCTACTTTGCCTTTGTTCCTATTCTTAGCCATTTCAATCCACATAAGCGCCTATCTAAGCGCCTCTCTCCAAGCGTGGAGTTTATTTTGAGTGTTCTCATATTCCATGTGCGCCCTCTCTTGCATGCTAAGTGTATATTCCTCTATCCCATGCGCACTTGAACTCTCACACCCACCTCCTATCCTTTGAGCATGCACTTAGTCTCCATTTTACTCACCCATCTATACTTAAAACTCTCACACTCATCACATCTCTTTCTTTCTTATGCACAATTATTGCTTACATGCCTTAACTCCCTCTTTGATTCCACATGTGGGTTTCTCGCTTCTCATTATTCTCATGTGCATGTGTTCCTCATCTCTCACTTGTCTCTCCCTACCTATGCGCATGTCATCCTCTCACTTCTAGTCTACTCCCATGCGCATACACTTTCCCTTCTTACTTCCCGTGCGACCTCTCGCTTTTCCCTTGGGATATGTGCCCTTTAGAGCTATATAATGGATGGTCACTATGAGTTATTGATCGGATATTGCAGCAGCTAGCATACTTTCTTTCTCTCATTCCTCTCTCTCATTCTTAGTCTAGTGACTCTTCTTTGACCAAAGTGATCATTGTATCGGTTGTGGATTTGTCAATTGTGGCGCAGCCAACCCTCTTGCAATCCTATCAATGAAGAAATTTTGTGTTTGTGTTCTAACCTTGTTTCTTGATGGTACTTTCTGAATTTTGCAATTATATTAGTCACGTTCCTTACTATTCATTGTGGTTTTAATCAATCTTTTGAGTGGTGTTCTTTTCTTCTTCTATATTTCTTGTGCTAACCCTGTAGGATACCTCCAAGCGAACAAACTATTTTTCCTCCTTGTTTTGGACAGTTTTAACACGCTGTCCAAGACATAACAGCATCTGTTTGTCGTCATTTAACGCAGAAAATCAGACTTAGGGCAGCAGCAATTCACCCTAGGGACTCCCCCCCGAGGCTAGCAAGCACTAGCCCAAATGGAGAGGGGTCTAGCCCGTGACAATTTGGGGCTTTTCTCCTTGAATTAGCCGAGTCTTCATCGCTGTTATAACAGGTTTATCAGATCAATTGGAGGGTGGAAATTTGTGCTAACAGGAACCAACTCATCATTTGATTTAGCTCTAAAGTTCTAGTGATTTTCTTTACAAATAGTATCAAGTTAATTTATAAACATTCGGTGTTTGTTAATGCATTGTTTGGCATATTTTGCTGTACCATCTTTGCATAAAAAATTTGGGGCCACTGTTTCTCCTATTTTCCAATATGTCTATCTTATGTATTAAATGTACCTTATATCTATGTCCGAAATGAAGCCCAGTAGGCTAGCCTGAGTGGTTGAGAGCCGTGAAAGGCAAGCAGGAGGTCTCGAGGTCAAGTCCCTGGGCTGGCTGCCACTGTGTATGTGGGCCTCACTCGATGTCCTTGCTGGGGCAGCATACAATATTCTATGCATACAAGTGCTCGGGGGTTTCCCAGGGATGTGTTTTCCAAGGAAAATTATCTATGTTTGAAACTAAGTTGCCAGGGTACGTGGGGACGACGAAGTGGTAGGAATGCCACTTGTTGCAAATTGCAATCAGGGTGCTGGTAATGTCAGGTTCACATATAAAATTTATATATATGAAAAAAATTAGATATGTACCTCTGGCCACTGCTAGCAAATCCCTGCAAAAAAATCACTCTCAGAATAACTTCCTGGACAGATTCATAAAATAGATCACAGGGCATAGAAAATGCAAATTACATGTTATACCAGTTTCTTGGGCATGAAGGATGTGGTTCAGAGCTAAAAAGTGAGAATACTTGGCATGGGTTTAGACCGTACAAATCAAAATTTTGAATTGTTTCAAGGGGACATCTCCTGAGTTTAGTCAGGAGCGCTTACCTGTACCTGGAAAATGGGATGCATCCCCCAGGATGGGGATATGTGTTTCTGCAATGGGGAGATGCGTTTTTGGGATAGCGTGCATCTCCAAAACAGGGAGAGGCAGGGACGCGTCTCCTAAGGCAGGGGATGTGTTCCTTGGCAACACTGGTTGGAAACAATCTAGTACACACGAAATTTCTTATTTTCTGAAAGAAGGTAAAATGCAGAAATCAGTTGTTGTTTCTGCTATTTTCCTTATGCCTATGATTTTATATTAGTATCTGAATTGTTGCTTGTCTTGGCATGCCATTTAAAAAACTGTGAGGCTATTCTTTTACTTTTTCATTAACATTAGGTCCTACATTGGCTTATTTAAGAAAATGTTACAAGCTTTTATCACTCGCAATTCATCTTCCCTTCAGAAGTAATATTGGACATTATTTTCCTGTTCTTCAAGGTGCTTTCTGTTAGAATATAAAAGATTGTGTTCGTTTTACCATTGACAATACCCTTGTCACCCAACCATAGGCCGAAGCCACCCTCTGAGCACCTTAACCTTGACAGAGAATCACTCTGGAAGCAAACCCTAGGCTAGATAGCCAAACAAAGGGTATCACACCTTTCCCCAAGGATAGCGCACCAACAAGAGCTGATCAGATGTTCCAAACCCTAGCCAAGAGCAATGTTTTAAAAACCGAAACTGGTCGAGGGTCCAACCTGAACCGGTAACAAACTGGTTTTTAAAAAAAATACATAAAATATTTAAATTTTAACAAAAAAATATATTTTCAAGATTTTAAATCATGTTTCCAAATCATTAGAGACAATTAGAGACAAAATATCCAAAGTATGCTCATGAATATATCAAAATGGCACCAAGTGCAATACATATCTAGAGATCGGAAAGATTTTAAATCATGTTTCCAAAGCATTAGAGACAATGAAAGATTTTTAAATCATGTCGGGTAAAGCATTAGAGACAATTAGAGACAAAATATCCAAAGTATGCTCATGAATATATCAAATGGCACCAAATGCAATACATACGAGAGATTGGAACATAAATACATAAACAAGGAGGCTCTAGAGTCAAAATGGCCCCGATCCTCTATATAGACCAAAACAACAAAACACATACTAGCAAGAGTCAAAACTACAAGTCACAATCTCATTGATCAACATGATCAACGATCAATCATCACTTCTACCGCGAAGTAGAAATGGTATGGGCATCCTCGCCCTCAACACCATCATCTGACTCGGACTCGAACTCAGCCTCAGACTCATCACCATTAGGGACATTTGTGACTACACACTCAAGCCGCACTAGCCAGAGTAGTACGACTCTACAGATGCAGGCACATGAGGTATACTTTACAACGCATCAATGACCGCCAGGCCTAATTAGCTCCCTACACCGACATCGAATCTAATCGCGAGGTCTCTACAGTGGATCTGCGATCCATATGAGCCCGCCTTTTACACCCATTTCCAAATCATGGTCATCATCAAACTCGGGTGGGTGAGTCTCTTTACTCACCCACCAGAGTTTGATCAACATCATCCAACACAATAGGATCTAAATCAGGTCTTTTCTTCAACAATTGGTTGCGCCTTAGCCAGAGGTTGTACTGCACAAAGACTAGATCATTTAACCATTTCGTTTAAGCTGCTTTCTTCGTAGAATCCTCTCAAAGACGTAATTAATTATGCTACAATCTTAAACACCGCAAGCTCTGACTTAACACTCTAATTGCAAACTTTTTGCAATTGAGGACAATGGTCGCCAAATGACTCCTAACAACAGTTTGTCAGAAACATAGTTAGTTGAGTTAGTTCCTTGAAGTAATAAAATATAAAGTATATAAAATTTAAACACTTTGAACTTTTTGAAAGTTTAAACTTTGGAATTGTTATCTGGCTCATCCACATCCCTTGCAATCTTTGCTAGGTTCTGCCGAAGGTACCTGTGGCTCTAGTGAACAAGTGATCTGTCGGTGTATCTCCAACCGATCACTCTCAGAAGGGACCATGCGCTCAAGGCAATCAATCAAGCCATCTCTAACCTCCTCAATAATATCTTCAAGTCACTTATGACGCATACCTGTCTGTGAAATTCGGGCCTACATATAGGCTTATGAGTTGATTGTTCCATCTAATGCATCACGATGTCCCAACAGACCTATTACTTGTCACTCTATCCTTGTATGTCGCCTTTATTTGTCTTTCTGCTCCCGGACCCATAGCCTCATAAATGTAACTCATGCACAATTTTTTTCCTCATCCACTAGCCGCAACACCTTAACAAGTGGTTCGACAATTTTCACAAATTTTGCTGCTTTTTACCAAAATGTGGGATCATTAACTATCTTTTTGGTGTCTTTGCCATCAAGTTTGTGGGCCCACTGAGATTCATCCATTCATCAGATGCAAACATATTCTGCAAGTTACTTGATTGGGGTCAGATTGCAATGCCAGTGAGCTAAAATCTAGTGATGGCATGCCTAATAAGTTCTCTTTTCTTTGTGCTTTTCCTCATTAGGTTCAAAACCCATGAGGGTTGTGATGTACTTTTGTGATGTGCTTTTTGCATGCCCTAGAGAAAAGTTTTTGTTCCATTCTTGTTTTCCAATGTCCCAAGCATGAGGTCTATGCAATGTGCAGCATATGGGGTCCAAAATATGGTTTTGTGTTTCTCCCTAACATCTTCCCCGGGTGCAAGAACATTGTTAGAGGCATTATTTTTGATGACCTGAACAACATTCTCCACCCCCACCTCCGTAACAATCTCATCCAATAGCTCAAACAACAAGTTTGCATCTTGACCCTATCAGATGCATCAACAGATCTCAAAAACATGGTTCCTTGTGGGCAAGAGATAAGGAAATTTATGATAGTACAGCTCTTTCCATCACTCCATCCATCTCACATGATGGTACAACCTGTTCTGGCCCATGATTTGTAATCTATCTAGTATTCTTCAATGGATTCAATTTCTTTTTGCAAAAGAGATCCCCCAAATCATGCATACTAGGGCCTTGAAGCCCCTACCACAAGCAATAATGGAATCCCACATAGGCTGGCAATGGTGAGCTGGCAACATTGAAGGGGATATCAACATGATACCACCATCTAGCCATGTACTCATAAGCAATCTCTCAATATTGTTTCTTCCAATGGTCAATTCCATGTGGGCCTATTGGAACTTGAGAAACATTGTCGTGAAGTGTAGGCGTGGGGAGGTGAATAGTTTTGATGCTATTCCTCCTTTACGCTTAGGCTGATTGATATTTTCACTATCACTGGAGGAGGAATATAAATGAAAGGGGTCTCTATGTTCAACACCTAAGAGAATGAAGAGATGGAGGAGTCCCTATAATCAAAAGTACATGTCTTTTCTCCCTATTTCATCTTGTATAGCTTTTTCCTAGCCTTACTTAACTCAGAACATTAAGTAATTTTTGCAATTCTTCTTCATAATACCACCAACATCCCAATGGTACCTCACATGATTTAACTTGCCTTAACACTAGCCAAGTGTTCTTTTCGTCCCACGAATGCCCCCCCCCTTATGCATTTTGACAATACTTGCAATACATATTACCTTCAATCACCTCAGCATGAACCCATGCCACATCTTTAGTTTTTGGGGCCATTGTAATTTGTAAATGCAAACTCAAAGGCTAAACCAAACTTCAAAGGTGGAATTTGTACAATGCAAGCAATCTGAAAATGCAAAGAAAGAACCTTATCTTTAGACTCTTACAAGTTACATTCAACAATCAAGATTCATCATTCAACTTCAAGATGGAAAAAAAAATGAAATTGTTCAACAACCCTCAGAGTCTCCAAACTTGAAGATGAACTATAGCCTCCTAGTTGAGATGCCAAATCCACCAAAAACTATCCAAAACACTTGCCCAAAAAGCTCCTCAACGTTGCTCCTCAAAAATCAATGCTACTCCAAAACACAAAAGCTCCCAAACGCTCCCAAATGATGAATGAGAGAGGTGTGAGGCTCTTAAAGGGGGCTGCTATGCCTTTATAAAAAATCTGTTAGGGTTTAGAGGGGGTAAGAGGTTTCCAAAACAAAAAAAATTAGATTTGGCACCATGCCTCCGAGAAAACATAGAATGGAATGCCGCTTTATGACGGAACCGCAATGTTCGGTTTATCGGTTTAAACTGGTTCATTTTTCTAACCGGCCAAACTGGCCGGGTTTCGGTTTCAGTTTAACTGCAAAACACCGCCAAGAGATAGTCCACAAACGTAATCATAGATGCAATGTCGTGACCGACAACTCTCAAACTGGCACAACCACACCGTAGTTGGCGCATTGCGGTTGTTCTCGGCACTTCGAGATCGCCTTCCGCCGGTCAGAGAATTGGGTCCTCAGATTTTATACTAATCGCTAATTGCCCGGGTCACCTCTCATTCTCGGTATCTCATTCGTCAGTGATATTATTTCGGGTCGACGACTTTTGAGGGCTAATAACTCAATATAAATTATCTTCTTTTGAGCCGACAAGTCTTCTAGGTTATTAGCCAACTCAATAGGGTTATTTCTTCTTGCTTCCGTGAGTATTCATCCTCATCGTTTACGTGGAGGTAACACTCTGAATCACTATAATAACACTTGGCCCTAGCTAGGAGGTATTGCTGTGTAATGGTCTTATATCAAAACATAACATTCAATTCTATGAGGCATCAAATATTAGTTGTATAGATCAGATCATGAGTACCATCATCACTATCGGTGTCAATAGCTACATCATCTCTCGAAAACATACACTATTTGAGTAATTATACATGATGCTCACTCCATAGAGGGATACAAGATCCATTCTTCTAATTCAAACATACATCCCAAAAGAATAACTATCCTGGACCATACACTGACTATCCATATAGATGATAATCATTTCCAATACCGTTGATAGTCTTCAAGGCACCAAAAACAAAATAGAACACAACCATGTTCATCCATAGTAGTACATAACTACAATCCAAAGGTACACTACCACACCAAGTAACACACAAGTACTTGATCAACAATGTAGGTCACTAACAAGAACACATCCACCACAAAAGAGTATACATTCATCGCCTATACAGCCTTTCATAACACCATTTGATATCAACTCCATTTAAACAATGTTATGATATAACCGGACCATTCACACCTTACCACATCTCGTGAGATCCGAAGAATATTCCGCCTCGTAGAAATAATGAGATATCCGACTATTTTTCTCAAGCAAGAAGAATAATCGTCTCGTTTTCTCAATCCTCGACCATTCTCATCCCGCCATTTCTTTTCCACACTAATCAGTGCACCTGAGTATTAAGGAATGTCTCATTCCTCGATTGTCGAAGCCTCGACCATTCCCCACCAAGCCATTCCTCCTATCAATCAAAGTGTAATTGAGAGAGAATGTATAACCCTAAGGAATGCTCAGTCTAGATTAGTTTAGCCTCGACCATTCTTACCTGGGCCATTCTCCTACATTAATCAAAGTGCACCTCGAGAGAATGTATAAACCCTAAGGAATGATTGTCGAGACCATTTCCTCTCATAACCATAAGAGGAAAAGACTGCCTTGTATCAACCTGAAAATGCACTATTCTCATCTTAACCACAATGAGAAATCGGGCCGTCCTACAGGCATGCTAGTCTTCTTGAGTAAACCTCAATAAGAGAGACTACCCTAAACCATTCCCCATGTTGTTCACAATGGAAGTCACCGTTTGCGATATATCAACAATATGGACCATTTCCATGTTAACCACAATGGAAATCGTTGTCCGTCAGAAATTTCAATCCACTTTCCGAATCAGAAAGTATCCGTTCAAGATGGACTATTTTTCAATATTGAAATGAATGTCCTCAATTCAATAACATGTCAGTGCTCCCTACCAACCTGGAAGTAATCACTTCATTTTCCAATAAAGAAGTCATCTACATGAGCTCTAGCTTGAGTACACAAACTCTTTCATCTTTGGATAGAAGCTTTACCAAATGCCCGCTTTATCCGCTCATCTCAGGAGATATGTATTGGAGAACCACTATCTCCTTTTTGGACTTCACTTACGATAATGTAATGTTTGTACTTTTAGTCCTCGAACACTCCATTTTCCTGTGAAGGATTCATGTAGCCTCGAACAATAGAGTATATCATTGTTGGAAAACCGAAACATATCCATGTGGCACTTTCCGCCATCAAGGAGATCTGATCGCATCGAGGCACTCATCTTGATGTTAGGAAATCTTCACCACGCTTCTCGGGCTGCACTAGAGGTTCTCCCACTGCTATCTTCTCCTATCCTGATACAGTGGTCTTTTTCTCGTATGCCTCAAAGTCTTGAGATTGTTCTTCATACTTCTTTATTCAATTTCTCCGGAGAACATTCTTTTGCATTCATCCTGGTAGAACTCCAACTCATAGATGTTGATGATATAATGACTCATGTAGAGATAATTCTAGCTTCATCGAACAAGTAATCATCATAGTCTTTTCCTCCATCTGGGAGAACCTATAGTTTTGGATCTCTAATGAGCTTTCATTCATAAGTCTTCCTTATATTGTTCTTCATCACACTTTCGCCTCTGTTGGATTGCTTTTATTGAGTTTATATCAGATGACAATCTGTGATTCTTGATACAATGACTATTATTTTTTGCTTCTTTTTTCTTGGAATCTTCATGTTTCTTTATTCTCGGGTCCATGGAGTTTCTTATAGATTCCATGCCCTAAAGATTCCATCATAGGATCATTGATGTGGATGGGACAACTAGAGATACTTTAAGGCTTCTTTGAAGAATAATGCATCGCTCTTTCATGGTCGCTATCATGGATATATACTTCATCATCTTCACGATCATTCCTCCCAATCCTTGCTTCATGTATGCATATAATCGGCTCCCTCCGCCTAACAGTGCAGAGTCCACTCATCTCAAGATCCTTATTGTCTTCTAGAATATATAATTGGCTCTCTCTATTCAATCAGAGTCCACGCTCCGCCTTGTCTCTACAAAGTCATAAGACTTTTCCAATTTCCTCGACACGACTTCTTTCTCTGCCTTTTAAGTTTTCTAAGTCTTCATGATTGATCTGACTATCTTATAATATCTTCCACATGATTTGTATTGCATCCTTCATGTATTATCTAATGATATCCATTCTTATCTTGTTGTTCTTCCATAGGGTATAGTTCTTCTTGGAACACATTATCTTCCAAGAGATAGATACAAGATATGTACTGCATCTACGCAAACAAGATATGTACAAGAAATAAGAAGAGTTTTGTTACCTTAGAAGAAGAAGTATCTTCCATCCCGCTTAGTCTTCCTTGTCAGTCTTTCTCTTCCACAATTGATTCCTTCCTTTCTTTAGCTCGGGACAATGATTCTTAGTGACCATAATTTCGAATAAATGAAGCATTGATACTGAAATGTCTTTCTTTTGATTTTGCTTCCTCCTTGAACCAAACTTCCTTTTGTTCCCCAAGTTCTGTCTTGCCGGAAGGCTTGATCATCGTAATTCTTTTAGGGTTTCTCTTTTGCACCCATCCTTGATTCTTCTTGACAACAAGTCCAAAGTTCTTCAAATGCTCTGATACTCCTTTCTTGTGTTCATGTTATGGTAAATGATCTCACGCCTTTGGGAAGACATTGAGTACTATGTTTACTAACCTCTTCTCTCGAGATGATCTCTTCAATAGATTGTAGTTGATCTCTTAACTGAAATATCCTCACAATGTATGATGTTATGATGTTGTCATCATTCATCTCATGTCACGTAGCTCATTCCTTCGTATTCACATTTGTCCAATGTTTCTGTTGAGAAGAGGTTTGTTAGGGCACGTACATCTCTTCATGAGTCAAGATGGGAGATGTAGGTATCAAGTGGTCTTTTATGCATTCCACTATGATACCTATAGCATTAATGTCATCGTATTTGAACTTCTCCATAGTTTCAATGTTTTGTGGTTCCTTCTCTTCCTTCTTCAAACTCGTTTCACGATCTTTCCTTTCAATGCATATCCAACACTTTTATTCTTGGCAAGGATGAGTCAATCCTTGTCTTCCATGCTCAAGTTAGAGGCTCCATCCAATCCCTGATTTCATAGAATAAGTCATGGTTGTTTTGACTTGTCAAACCCCAGATTTGACCATGCATTCAAACTTCACATCTTGGCTTTCTGTCGAGAGGAGTTAGGAGATGTGTTAGGCTAGAGCGCATTGATCTGTCTGGATATTAGGTCAATATATTCACTAAGGTGCCTCAACAAGAGGATTAGGTTTCTAACTGCCTTCTAGTAACCTTAGCGGCAATGCTTTGAAGTCGCCGCTAGTAACCCTAGTGACAGCTCGGAGCGAGCTCAATATCCTAGCGGCTATGTTTCCTTCCAGTGTTTAGACTGAATGAAGGAGTTGTGGGCCCATAACCTGTTAGAATATAAAAGATTGTGCTCGTTTTACCATTGACAATACCCTTGTCACCCAACCATAGGCCGAAGCCACCCTCCGAGCACCTTAACCTTGACAGAGAATCACTCTGGAAGCAAACCCTAGGCTAGATAGCCAAACAAAGGGTATCACACCTTTCCCCAAGGATAGCGCACCAACAAGAGCTGATTAGATGTTCCAAACCCTAGCCAAGAGATAGTCCAAGCCAAAACGTAACTGCTAGATGCAGCAACTGCACCGACAACTCTCCTCAAACCTGCGCACAAAACTGGGCACTGCAGTGCGCACAAGTGTTTCTCTGCAATTTTGAGACTGCCTGCCGAAATGAGAACTGGCCTCCTGTATTTATACTAATTCTGGCTAACTACCTGGGCCGACTTCTCATTCTGGGTATCTGTCTGTTCAATATATATTATTATTTCTGGTCGACTTCTTCTCTTGGAGGCTAATAACGTAATATAAATTATCTTCTTGAGCCGACAATCTTCTAGGGTTATTAGCCAACTCATTAGGGTTTCTTCTTGCTTCCCGGAGTATTCTATCCTCGTCAGGTTTACGTGGAGGTAAATACCTCCTGCAGCTACCATAATATCAACACTTTCTTCTATTCCCAAATCAGCAATACACTCTTATATTAAGTGAATGAGAAAGTCCTTCAGTTCTTGATGTTTGTAGATGAGAATGCTAGACTTCATATATTTACGCTTTGAATGTTTAACTTCTATCAAGTCTATTTTCTTATATGGCCATTCATAAAAGTAATTAGGGTTTTCTTTAAGCTAAATCTACTATGGTCAAGCGTTTGTATAATTATAAATCTTATAAAGCTGCAAGGCAGCTTCTATTATAAATAAAGCCATTTTCAATGCCATATGTCATCAATTAGTTTGGATTTTTAATCAGATGAGTCATCTTCATCTCACTGATGAGCAGAAAATAGCAAAACCTCTTGATGCTGTTTACTACAAAGATGTATTTCTCATAGTTCTTTAAAAGTACATTATTTTAATGCTTTCGTTTAGTTGTATTGAAGCTTTCTTTATTTTTATGTAGATTACCCTGAAGGGCTTTAATTTATGAGATTGGTGTCATGTTTTCCCTGATAAGTTAAAAAAGTGGCAACAAATTCTTATGGGAAGCAATATTCCTTCTTTTATTACATGATAACTTACCAGCACAGCAATTTTAATGTCAAATAATAACAATACTAAAGTTATGTGTTTCACATGTATGCTTCAAGAAATTAGATTAAATCGTTTTCACTATTTATAGACAATCTTTGTGCTATGTAGTTTGGCCTGATATGGCAAGTTTTAATGGTATGTAATGTAGATCGCCTAGTTGCTTGGTTCCCGGGGCTGGACTTGGACGGTTGGCTTTGGAGATTTCACGTCTTGGTATAAAGTGTTATCTTTACTTCTTTGCTAGCTTTCATTCATTTTTCCTTTTTTTCTTTTGAGTTCTCTCATTTAAGCATATCTACTTTGGAATGTTTGACTTACTCTAAAAAGGGCTGCAGGTTTTATAAGTCAAGGAAATGAATTCTCATATTACATGATGATATGCTCAAGTTTTATTCTGAACCAGTTAGTATTCTTTGTTCCCTTTAAACTTATATCCCTTGTTATTTGTTTAGTAGTGTTATTAATGCAGTAGAAGATTTTCTTGTTTTTGATGTGAAGAGAGTTTACATTTAAAGAAAATTATTTTGAGAAGGATTTTCATAAATAGAAGTTTGCACTGTTGGGTTTCTTATTCTTTTATGTTAAAAAAAAAATGCCAGCACTCGCGAACCAATGGAGTGGGTAATTTACCCCTGGATCCATAGCAATTGTAATTCTTTGTCTGATAAGGACCAACTTCGACCTATCTATTTTCCAGATCTTCATCCAGGAAGGTAATTCTAATGATCTTTGTTTGTTCTCTTTTCCCATTGTTTACTGCTTAGATGCTATTCTCCTCTGTCACATTTGCAATAACAGATCTATTATAACAAACCATAGTAACATGACTTGCTAGAACTTGAGTAGTTTGGTGAAGTCAACTCGGGTTGGCTCCAAAATGAGCTGAGTTTAATTGAAAGGCCAAGACTTGATCAAACTTGGACAAACTCACCAGTACCACTACTTGATGTATTTGAATAAAGTTTAATTGGATTAGCTATTTTGAGCAAGTTTGACCGAGCTTGGTCATTTGACCAAACATGACCATGTCTGACCCACATTTTCCTATTTTAATTTTTTACGTGTCTTAGCCCTTTTGAATATTTTATATATATTTAACTTGTTAAGTTATTGCTGAGATTTTAGTCAAGTTATGGCAAGTTGTTGAGGATTCTCCCTTTTGGGTTTGCCAAGTGTTTATTTACTCCAAAAATGTGACTTTGCACCAAAAAATCTGTTGTTGTAACTTGTAACCAAAGGTGTTTTTTTGAATTCTGTTGCATGATATTATTGCTCGAGGGAAAGATCCTTCTATACATATTGAGAGAAAAAGGAAGAAATCAAAGGTTATCTTGGATAGTATTTTCATAGATGGAAAAATTACCAAAAAGTGATCAACATTGCGATGTCAAACAGAAAACGAGAAATCACCTGGAGAAATCAGGATTTTTAGAAAAAAATTGCTATTTTTTGGAAACAATCGCCAAAAAACACCAAGGCTTGAAATAAAGGCCAATATAAGCTTGAAATTTGATTTTTTGGGGTCATTTCTCTGAATTTATTTGTTGGAAGCTGTAACTGGCAATATTTGTTAAATAAATGAAATCTTTGACATTGAAGTTGATCTAATTACTAAATTCGAGATGCTTATATCTCTGTTGAGAAAATCGCCTAAAAATCGCGATTTTTTCAAGAGAACGATTTTTT
>SNQJ01S0017948.1:80472-116279 GCA_010110895.2 Picea sitchensis | reverse complement strand
GGTCCTTATTCAATTACCGACATGATTAATCCTCAATGGGGATTAATCCAATAACAATAATAATAATAATGACATGATTAATCCACAATGGGGATTTAATCCAATAACAAAATAATAATAAGAATGCTCTTCGCAGTTACATTATTTCAACAAGGCTTGATGACAAAAGGGGGTTGTTAATGAGAGTTATCAGCAAGTATTTATGACAACCCAATGGCTGTAGCAAACTTTTGCTACAGAAGCAAATTCTAGTCACTGAAATTAACAAGTAAACCACCCAAACAATAGCTTATCATCAATAGAACCTTTATCACACCTTACAAGTAATTTTTAGCGGTAGAAAAGTTGTAAGAGAGTAAGAGAGAGTGAGTTTGCTTTAGCCCTAATGGCTGTAGCTTAATGTTTACAGTTTATTACAGCAGATCAATCACTTGACAATTTAAGACTCCCTTGTAGCACAAGAAGGCTTAAAACATGTGGAATTCACATCCAACTTGAACAATCTCAATATCTCAAAATTCACGTTTATCAATGCAACAATATTCAATCTTCAATGCAAAGATTAAGTTAAACAAAGAAGAAGAAGAGATCTTTGTTGAGAGTTAAACCCTTATAAAACCCAACAACAATCCTTCCCAATTGTCTAGCTTAAAATCCAAGATGAACTAAGATTTTACTGATTTCTTTTACTTCCTAGAGAAAAACAAACCCTAGCCAAGACTTGCAACAAGGGTGTGAACCTTCTTACTTCTTGAGCCAAGCCTTGTATTCTTTCAATGACAAAGAAAATTAAACCTTGGTGGAGGGTGTAAGCCCTTGTACTCCTCCTAGGGTTTTAGATATATTTCTTGAATTTGAACAAGTAAAATGACAATAAACTGCATAAAATTACTCACCAATCGAAGAGATTGCATGCAACATACAAGGGCATATGGCAAAGAAACACCACCAAGAGAAGTCGCTAGCCTTTATTGCTCTAAATAACAAGTGTTGCATCCAAGGAGGCTGAAATTTCAGTCCAAGAGTATGTAATTCTCAAGTGATGAGTTATAAAAATGAAAAGAGATGGTCTTCTATTTATATGAGGCCATCTAAACCAATTTGTCCACATAAAATTGTCAACAACAAATTAAAAGAGGGCCAACCCCCTTTATTTGTTCTTACAACTTGCAAATATAAAAATCACATAAAGTAAAATCCTAAAAAGGGCGACGTCATACCCCAGAAGGGTGACGTGAGGCCTAAAAGTGAGACGTTGAGCCTCAAAATGCAAATCATTGGGCCTCCAAAAGCCATGTGCCAAGCTCTCATGTACTAGAGTGTCATGCCATGCATCTCCTTCCTTCAAACCACATCACATCACCTCCGGAACGATCAAGACCACCAAACCCTAGCCTCCAAAATGACGTCAAGGGCTTAGAAAGTGACGTCCTAGGCCTACAAAGGCCAACATCCAGGTGCAAAGGGCTATGATGTCATCCTCGAATGCTATCAAAGTGTTTCCAAAGGCAACGTCCTCTATCCTTTGCATACAAAGGCTCCGGGGTGCTCTGCCCAACTTGTGGGGTATGGTGTTCATCCTAGGGGTTTTCAACACCCCATGAAAATGACATAATTCCTCCATGGATAGCTTTCATCGAGCAAGGTCCTACAAAAGAACCACCCAAACATATGCATTAAATCACCCCTTTTCAGACTAAACAAATGTTGAAAGTCCTTATAAAATTTGCCAAATTTAAGTATGGGAAGGTTGTCATGGTGCCCTATTGGGTAGACCAATCCCCAAGTCAAGGAATGTTTCCCAAGAAGACCCTCTCTAGGCCATGTAGTGAATATGAGGTGGATGAGGGGTAAGACTTTTGGGCATGGGGTTCCTGTCATATCAAGGGCTCATATTGTCTCATTTATGGGTGCATTTGTGGAGGGTGTGCCTCATCCTTCGTTTACAATGCAACATTTTTCCAAGCCCTTTATTGCCATTTCATTTATTATGGTCCGAACATTGAGTGCTATGTGCAAGGAAAGAAAAGAAGCACCACAATGCCACTTGAAGTTAGAATACATTGAGTGCCATATGCACTGGAAATTAAAAGACACCACAAATGCATTCCTCCATCAAGAGGGACATTTATTAATTATTTTTTTCTTTAAAGGTCCTTGATTTTTATGGAGAAGCGTTTCATTGCTCTCAACACCTTAGGGCGAGCATCTAGAAGGATAATTTATGGCTTTTAACTTTTGCTAGCTACAACACTTCTGGGCCTTCAACCCCTTCTTCCCATGAAATGAGGTACACGCCCTTCTTGGGGTCAATGAACCCAAAGACCCAAACGATGAGGAAACAGAGTGGAAGAAGTGTGAAAAGTGGCAAGTATGAGTGGGAATGGTACAATGACCCTTCAAGGAACCCCCCCAATAACAACCCCTTTCTTGAGGTTGACCCACTTACTAGGAACCCATGTCGACCACCAAAGTGAAATGAGGCAAAAGATATAATTTCCAAGCAAACGTTTTCATAATCAAGAAAGGACTCTTTGCAACATGCTTAAATGCTTCAATTATTAAAGTGACACTTACCACAAGTCTGGACTTGTTACCTCATGAAGCAAGACTTGGTGTCCTCTCTGAGCCAAGCTGGTGTGGTGGACATTGCTATGCTTCCATTGAAGAATGGTGATGTGTGGTGGAGAGGAGGGGCTCTATCTACTTAATGTGGGCTCAACTATTCGTCTGGCTTTCGACACTCCATGTCTTCAACCAGCGAGCCTCGAGACATCATGTCCTTAGTTACCCCTAGGCTGGGGGGTAACAACATTAACTTATTCTCGATAACTCTAACTCCAAGGTGATAGTTCTTTTTCCTTTATAACCTATAATATTCACACCTCCTTTCAATTTATAAATACCTTTACTAATTCCCCTTTTTATATCTTTGTTTTGGAAGTAGTCAACTTGAAGCTGTGAAGTCTCCTTTGTAAAGTTCGATTTATGACCTTCAAGCTTTTTTATATTTCAAATACGTTTTACTTAATCTCCTACACAATCCCTTTTTGAATAGTTGGATATTAAAAGATACTTTCATCTTCTTTAATATATAATTTCAATGTATACTCGTATCCTTACTTACTAAACTCCTACTATTAAAATAAAAAAAATTGTTTCATAAATAACTCTATAATTTGAATGGTTGTAACTCTATAACTCTATAAACCCGAATGATATCACTTGGATAAAAAAGAATTTATTCTCGTCTGTATGCAGAAGCAGGTAAAGCACTTGATTAATTTTTGTAATCGGTGACTATACGGACTGAGTCCAGATAATTAATGGTTGTGGCTGTATGGATGGGGGACGTAACTGTATGGAAACGGTACATATTTAAAAATTATAATCGTCGATTGTACGAACTGGCAGCGGTACTGACAGACAATTTTTTAAAACCGGCGACCTGTATAAATGGACAGCTGTACAGAATGGTATTGTAGATATCGGATCATAGGAAAATTTGGTGGCTGAGCAATTAATGGATGTACGCAGTTGGTGGTGGATACTGTACGGACATCATTTGCTATAAATTCTGACTGTATTTGCTGTACGAATTGTAATTTGTGGCTGTAAGGATAAATGACTTTTTTTTTTCTTCTTTAATTTGTTTCTAATACTTGATTTTTTCTTCAATGTGCAGCAGAGTAAATTCTGAGCAATTCAGATTTAATTTTCGACTTTGATATTTTAATTTGCAGCGGAACAGTTTATTTTCAACATCAATTTTTTATTTATTTTTAACTGGCAAAATGCCCAAGCGTGGTCAAAGACCCGGAGTTTCCAGATCTCTGAAAAATTGAGTGGTCGAAGGCCTGCAGTGACATTGCCAAGGGCAATCAAATTTTTGACCAAGGGTTCGATGGCCAAAGGCCACGATCAAACTTGCTCTGATACCAAGTGTGGTGAACCAACCCAGTTCGTTTACGTAAATATCCAATGTAAAAAGGACAACAGGTTAAAATCCATATAGGACAAGTAATAAATAATGGAATAAGATATGATGAATGATTTCAATGAGAATGAGAGCCGTATATATACCCATGCAGGGGTGCCCTTTCGCTAAGAGATGTGACCTTTCATTAAGGTGTCTCTTTATTATATATTAATTATTGTTAATATTTATTTATTTATATATTTTATCTATATTTATGTTTTCTACACTGTCAAATTATAGAAGATTATGCCAGCTGAAAATATAGAAAAATAAGACTATTTTGTCTTATAGCCTTTCAAGCAGTGCACTTTCTTGTCTGTAGAGAAAAATCATCCTATCTCAGAGAACATAGATCCTTATAATGGAAGTGTTTGTAAATGCACACCAATCTGAAATTGCTGCTTGACTTCAAGTGCCTTGAGGTGATAGATATTTATCATAGGACTGTGGTTATTGTTTCCATGGCCAGGCTGGCTGGTTATGATATCAATCAACTGAAATCCTCTACTGTTAGTGTACACTCTTGCTCCAGATTGTATAATCTCGGCCAGTCTAAGAAAAGAGTAATGTTTGAACTAAAATGAAGAAACTAAATGCTCTGTAGTGGAGACTTAATGAGCTTGGACATGTTGGGACACTGCTAGGGCATGTGTCAGGCACACGTTTGACATGTGTGATGTGTCATGTTTTAGGACATGTGTCAAACATGTGTCTGATACATGCCTGACCAATGTGTCCTGTAGAATGAGATATTAGAAATAGACATAGCTTGCAAAAAAATTGGAAAATGTGACTCATAATACAGTTGCTCCTTTCATAGCTCTGTAAACAAATAAAAATTAAAATTGAGGAATTGAATGCCCCAAAATTTTCCATGACTAGACAATGAGGGAATTTTATAAGTTTTATGGACTTGTCATAAACGATGAAGATCTTGTAGATATTGTAAACGGCCTTCAGTATTTTAATTTTAATGGACTAATCCATTATTTGTGGATTTTACTCAATTCAAAGAATATAAAGTTCAGTTATATGAGAAATATGTAGGAAAACTAGTTTTGACTTAAATATCTATCACTGTTTCAAACTTTCAGTGGGCTGCATTCATGTCCATGTTTACAAATCATCACGATTAAAACACAATCTGCAAGCACTTGTCCAAGCTTACTAATGAGCTGTAACATACAAAAGTTGAAATTTCTGTGTTAATCTTTCTTGTTTGGATTAAGTATTAATACTTGTCATATGGTGGAGTGACTATTTTATAGTGGTATGTAACACCATACCATATAATGCACCTTAATACTTTAAACAGGTATCAAGGAAGAGACATTGAATTCATTTCTCTCATAAAAAACAATGTGACTATTGTTCGGATGAATTTGTCCAAGGATTGGTACTGACTTGATTTTCCAAGCAGTGCAGGAATAACTGAGGGGTTTTCAATGTGTGCTGGGGACTTTGTTGAGGTTTACAGTGATCCAAGTCAATCAGGTATAACTTGCTTCTTTCATTATGACTCAATTTGACAGAATCGGTACTTTGTTTGGTTTATGTCTTTCTGGAAATGTATCAGCTGGTTGATGACTATTAGTGCATTGTGTTTTTCATACATATAACAAATTAGATTCCTCACTTAGAGATGCTTTGTTGAGAGTATATTCTATCTGAATCTGACTTCTATGAGTAATGAGATCCCTTACTAGGGTAAGGAGAATGGATAGACCATAGAAGCGAGATATACATACTAGGGTAAGGGGAGTAGTTAGACCATATATCGCTTGGGAGCTTTGAGAAGGAAGGGGAATTGAAGTGTTTCTCTTCCCTCTTTAGGCTTTTCTAGATTTTCTTGGCTTGATTGTCTTCTGTTGGGACTTGTTACAATGGATAATAGAATCAAAGGGTTGTAATGTTAGGGGGTATTGTGAGTGAGATGAAAGGAGTTGATGGCAATATTAATAGCAGCTGGGACAATGTAAGATTCTCAATTAAATTGATGAAGAAATCTGCATATCTTCTTTGGGAAATTTCGTCAAACAGTTAGATGTCAGACTTAGTTTCCTTGTTAAATGAACTCTTCCGGCTGTGCCGACTTCATGGAAGGTTTCTGTGGTGTTTAGGGAGTCATTTGAAGAGGTTTCCAACTTTCCACCTCCTTATAACTCCATCAAGGTTTGTTGTTATATCTATATGAGTTTTGGTATGTGTATATTAGCATTTCTCATTGATATATTATGTCAAACAGTTTGTGTGCACTTGCTGTAGATTGCATTTATACATATATTTCTGATGTATTTGATTGTTTATGACAGCATATAATTTGTCATGAATACATGAATGAATCATAGGAAAGTCAGTAAGAGATAAGTCAAGAATGCACCAAAATACCTCTGTAATCCTTGACTTTATTTATATAATAGAAGAGTTTCTGCCAAGGTAATTTTCAGAAATGAACACAGAGATATGATGGCTGTATTGGACTGCTGAAAAGACTCCCAAGCAAATAAAACAAACATAGTGCAGGCCTGAGGAGAGTCACTGCCAGACCTTCAATGAGTCACTGGTTAGCCTTGCTTCAACACTAAGTTGATTTCTTGCCACAGTTATAAAATTTCTGTAGTTTCAAATTCCTGTAGCTATATCAATGGAAGTTCACAAGGAAACCCTACCAGAATTCCCTATTTAAAGGTTTTTTTATAAAAATACGTTCTGCAGCAACTACCAACGCTTTAAGCTAACAAACAGTGGTTGTTTTCTCCTTTACAAACAGTAAATCCTCTGCAACCAGACATAAAGATTATACCAAACGAATTTCTTTAGTCTTCAGTTCGCTACAGGAGTGCAAACCTCCAATAGTTTGAATACTGGAATCACTCTGTCTAAGTCTTTTTTTTCTTTTGTTATGGACCAATAAAACCCCTCGATTTCTCCTTTAAATCACTAAGCAACACTTTACAATCTCTTCAAGTCTTGTATGGAGTGCCACACCTTTCTTTGGATGAAGGGAATTGCTCACCAAAGGCCAACAGCCCTACTCTGTTCTGTAGAGAGTTTAAACAAGACGAGAAAAGAAAACAAGAGCGCCAGAGCTCTTTCTTCACCTTTCCAATGGAGTTTCTCACACTTTGATAACTTCCAACCAATCTTTCATATAAACAAATACTCTGCAATTCAATTTCAAATTCACAATACAACTAACAGATTTACGATTTATATGTGCAGGAAATAGACAGATTTCACACAGTTACCACTCTTGCTCAAATCGAATCTCCAGGTTAATTCAACAAACTCTCATTCACACAGAAAACAATTCCAAACACACAGATTGGAAAATGCAAAAGAGAACTCAGAACCTGCAATTCGTGCACCAAATAAAATCTTCCTCTGTTCATTCACTTCACATACAGTCTACTCATGCTAATGAGCAATTCAATGATTACATAAAACAGAGGCATACCTCCATGTAATGTCCCCACTTTGGGACATCAGGGTATTAGACAGTGTTATGATGACCAGAGTAGCCAGTTGGAGATTATAGCGAGTACAGGAGCTATTGAGGGATATTTTGGGGTCCGGCTTGCATCGCTCATCCTATTTCATCATTATGAGCCATTCCATAGGTTGGCTTTGGTTCCATTGCATTTAGGCGATTTCCATGATTTTGGTATTTTTGAGCTATGAGTTAGGTAGAATTCCTTTGTGAGGGCATTTTGGGCACAATACTTGGAGGAACCTCTTAGTGTAATAGCTCATGGATCGGGAGGAACAACACTAGGGATAGGGGCGATGAGAAGTGACTTTTAGGTGTGAGGGAAATACAAGGAGATAAGGTGTTTTCAAGGTAGAAATGTTAGTGGTAATTAAAAGTGGTTGTCAGTGTTAATAATTAATATGAAAGTCACTTTGGAGGAACAAATTGAGCAAGAAGTATAAATGAGAGGCAAGGGCCTCTATTCTCTCATTCATGTATGATTATCTTTGATATCTGAGAAAGCCTACAGCTAAGTGAGCCCTGCTTGGGGTTTGAGGGTTTTGCCATAACAAACCCTAGACTCTAGAGGACGATTCGGTGGAGAAAGATTCCACCTAACTTGTCCCAAACTTGGGAGTCTCGATGATCACAATACTCCCCGCAATTCTAGTTCGGATCTACCGATGCAAGAGGGTTCTACACGACCCTGCAATTTTAAAAGAGGGCACACCGTGGGGGTTTCCGACAGGGGGCTCACCATTTGATGATGAGAAGTTAAGTTTCGGTGATTAGGGGATTTTGGAAATTCAACACAGGTTTCATTAGGTGCAGGGCCATTAGATCTAGTGCATTCCGAAAGGCGGTTTATGTGCCATTTGATTTATTGGATTCATTGGACGATGTAATGATCCCAAACCATTAAGCCAGGATCATCTATTGTTTGGTGTCTTTAGAACTTTTATGGTGAGGTATTTTGTCAAACAGTTTCTTGATCTATTTGTTTACTTGTGTTTATAATATTGTATCGTAAATAACAAGAACAGACAACCATGAAACATACCTCCACCATATTCAATGTGATAGATAAGCCAAAACATCACAAATCTTCTTTATTCATAAAATAGAAGAACTGGCTACAATGGAAGTCTCGTTTGAATGCTCAACAGATGGCCAAGGCCAAGATGATAAACAATAGATAACAAGTATGAGATACTACAAAATGCTCCGAAACCAAAATAAGCCTCAAAGGGCTGGATAAGAATGAAGACGATACCAAGTGCCAAACCCTCAGTCTTTGGAAGATGCCACGCTCTGTTTGGGATAACAAAGCTCCTCAACAATTACATTTTGGTGCCAAAGATGTCAATCACCTCCAGAAAGATTAACAACTTGTTAGGTCGGGTGATGGTAGGAACAGCAGTGCTAGAATCTCCAAGATCCCTCTGTAGATCTAAACTCCTCCCCTGAATGAATTAGCCCCGGATGGCTGACCTAGATAATTCGTACACGATGAAGGAGGCCTCCAAATGTAAGCTCTCCACAATGATAGGTCAGGGCCAGCTGCAATGGGGAGCCAAGTGCTCAAATCCTCCAAAATCTTAGGCTAGATCCTTAGATCAGCTACCCTCCTAAATAATGGTGGCCTCTCTTGGGAAGCTTGACCCTCTGATACAAATCGATCCTCAGAAGATTGGGAAAACCACCAAGAATGATGCCAGACACCTGCAAAGGAAACCCAATACCTAGAATTTCTGGAATCCCTTCTCCTCAACTAGGGCCGAATCCTTCTCCGATGAATGGTAAGCCTCCTTAACAGGAAACTGCTTGTAGTCTTCCTCTCTATGCTGGCTTAAGCGATGTGGAATCCTCCACCTGTGAGTAGATCTGGAACTAGAATGGTGTGGGAGAGTATTCCATCTCGAGACCCAGCTTGGAACAAGCTAGGTGGAATCTTTTCACCACCGATAAATCGTCCTCCTAGGGTTTGTTAAGTCAAAACCTCAAAAACCCCAAGATATGGGCTCTCATTAGCTAGAGCCAGAAATCAAAACAAGATCACACATGAATGAATGAGAAGGGCCCTTGCCTTTCTTTTACTTTTGGCTCCACCTTGTCCCTCCAAGGCTGACTTTCATTTTATTAATATTGATTAATTAATTAAATCACTTTAATTAATTAATTAACAACACTACCTTTGAAAAGCTCCCATATCTCTCCTTGTGGCTACGACCCTTTGAAAGTTGCACTTCTATTATCCATCACCGTAGTGTTGCTCCTCCCGATTCCAATGAGCTATTACAGAGAGGTTCCTCCAAATGTCATTGCCCAAGAGCCTCTGCGGTGAATTCCATTGAGCTTATAGCTCAAAATAGTCAAAATCCTTGAAATCATCGAGGTCTGTTGATAGAGCAAAGGCAACATTATTGGAATGAAAGTATAATGATGAGATGTTATGAGAAATGCAAGTTGGACCCACAATGCCTCTCAAATATCCATTTACTGGCTCATAACATCCATGCGGCTACTCTGAGGTCATCACATAAATCTACTGGGTGTATTCTGAGTGTCCCCAAAGTGGGAACATTCTGGTCCTCCCACCTTTAAATTGCTTACGTCCTCAAGCAATATCCAAATCATCTCAAATAAAATACCGAGAGGGATCCCATGTCCACTGTGGGATACATAGTAGAATCCATCGAAAGACGAACAATCAAACATGCTGCCCCCTGGGTCCCATATCGTCATGAGCTTGCTAGCCACGGACTGTAATCTCGAAATACACCAACTCTGTGAGTCTCTTGCACATGACATATGGCCTCATCCCGGAGTGAGTTCATCCTCCTAGTCTCTACCAAGATCCACAGGGCCTCCATTAGTACATCTTGATGCCTCAGAGCAGTGTTGCCAGACCTCAGAGTAGAGACACCCCATGGCTTCCTTGCCTCCTCTCCATCTGCAGCTCAATGGAAGATTAAAATAACCACAGCAATAGTCCACTCTCCTATGGGTCAATGAAGCGCTCCAATCCTACAATCACTGGGTTCCATGCTTTAACTTTCATGCAGAATCCTCGGTGACCACTACTCATTACAGTCACGCTTTGCATGCAGCTCACGACCCTCCCTCTGGGTCCTCCAGCTAAAAATACTATGACCCTTGGACTGTTGTCGAGAAGCTGTGTCAGTCCTGAGACACCTGTAGGCAGTACCGTCCAAACATCTCCATGCCCTATCATGATGATCACGTGGAAGAAAGGTGCAAAGCCCCATAGGACCAGTACCGGCCGGACCCACTCCAAACCAAACCAAGGTGGATTGTGTGTCTCTCTGGTGCAACCTGGTTCACCATGTAGTTAGACATCCTACTAGCCAAATGAACACACAGATCCCATGGTAAACTTGGAAATTTATCACTTCCAACCTCCTCCTTGCTCGTGTGAGGAAGCGTCCTTTGTCAGGGAGCCCTCATTGCTCATCTGGTATCCTCCTCTATCTTTGCTTTCAACTGATAAATGTGTAGAGAGGGATAGCAGGTCCTATCTCTTGATTGAATGTGGGGTGGAAGGCATCACATGCTGAGTCAGATCCTAGGATTAGACCAAAAGCTGAATCCATCGGTATCCGTGATAGATGCTCTCCTGTGGTCACCACCGAATCCCAACCATCCCGTACAGCAGGCCGCTCCTCCAACTGCCGCTCAACCAACCTCCATCTCTCATCTCCCATGCAACTCTTGATATGGTGGTAGTCTCTCATAACTATGTGTTGTTGCAGAGGAGTGACATATACATGCTCCCCTAGGTGTGTCTCCTCCACACCCAAGGCATTATACCCCTCTGAATGCCACCTAACATCTCGGCCTGACTCTGTGAACTATCCCCCATCATGTCAATAACTAGGCATACTTATGTCGTCTCTTGCAGACTCATGATGCTTCATAGATCTACTTGGGCATGCTGCTGGATCAACCTCTACGTGGAGGTCAGCGCTCCTCAAAACACAAATGGAAGTGTCCTCCATCAGTTGGTGCTCCTATGCTATATCACCAACATCCTTTATCAAGTGGTAGCTGGGTACATCTGAGTGTCCACTAAGATAGATGAAATGGATCTCTGACAGATCTCCTCAAGAAGCTCATCTAGTCCTAGACCTTATTTCTTGAAGGGTTGTCTGTGTGCACTCTCAGAATCCTCAGTGCTCTTCAACTCTTGAGTGAGTTGGTCCATCTCTAACTCCTGCTTCCTCAAAGCCTCATGATACATCTCACCAACCCTAGGTAGATAATCCCCGTCTATCAACAACTGCTGGTGATGCAGTCCTCATAGACACTCTCTCCGGAGAGTGTGAAAATCATCCATGGAAAATCCTCCATTTGAGCTACCACAATGCCACTGATGCTCTCCCACAATCATTTGCCATCACTGCATGCATGCCATCGACTGGTAGTGGCTTCTTTGATCATAGCCTCACTAACTCTCAATTGTGTTGCTAGGTGGTGTGACTCCTGACCATGGTCATATTGAGGTTCCATCTCAAACCCCTCGCTGCTAGTGTTGATCTGCTAGTGTTAACTCTGGAATCCCCAAAAACACCATCTACATAATATGGCGTCTTTGAGCTTATCCTACTGGCTGATAGCTGGGTATACGTATGCCCTTGCATCCCATCCACTAGATGCTATCCCCGAATCACATTGTATCTGTGAGTGGTGGTATCCTCCTGTGCACTCACTCCGTTATGTCATCTGCACCTGGATCCCGTACAGATGTTTCCAGACACGTTTTATGGTCATCCTGATTGCTAAAAGTGCATCCTCATCAATGCAATCAGTCACGGAAGTAAGTGCTCCATCCACACATAAATGCAATCTTGCTCAGCTTGATGAAGTCTCCAACAACTATGACTCCTCTCCTCTGGTTGACTGTGTGTGAGGTCAGTGCACATCACGTCTGGCCACCTCCACGGATCACGTGGGTCTACCTGTCCATACTTTGCATCCCTCTCACTAGGCTCATCCATCATACTGGCCGTGACACATCTCCTCGTAGCTGACATGGCTATCTGGGTGTGAACATGTGTGGCCGGTGTCCGACCCCTAGGAGAAGCTCATCATCTCTAGGTGCTAACTGAGTGACTCCTCACTAGTGTGAGCCTCTGGTGACATAAGGTCATCAATGGTATGTGACATGTCTGTTGAGGTTTCTTGGGGCTATTGTCTGTCCATCTAGGCTGCCTATCCACTACACAAAGGGCATCATCCTCCTCAAGCGTACAAGCACCACTAACCCTACGTGCGGTAGTCATCATCACTATCCTCTGATTTAGAGTCACTATCACTAGCCTACATGCAAGAGTCACTGTCATCATCCCGGTTGCTCAAATAAGCCTCAAATGGAAGCCCATCCTCACATGCCTCATCATCTTTGTCCTCTCGTACACATAATAATATGCTGTACCCTTCACCTATGGTCGGGTTCCCAAGGCACCTTGCAAAAGTAGCAATGTTGCGTGCTCCTAATAGGTGTGGGGTTTCTGTTTCCTCCTTCTGTGGGGTTCAACCCAAAGGTTGCTCTAATTTCCTCGACTGCCTTGAGCCAACACCGCGAATCTTCTTTTGTTCCAACTAGGATTTTTATAGGATAGGAACCATTGGAATGTTATGAGCCCTTTGAAATTATTGATGGTTTTATATTCCTTTTCACACTCCTCAATCCTCATAATAATATCCATCTTATTGTATCTCTGCTAATCTAGCGGCTGAGGAATCTAGCTCTAGATCCCTTTGTAATGATCCCAAGCCATTATGCAGGATCATCACTATTTTAAATGATGATGATGTCTTTTAGAACTTTCTTGAGTGAGGTATTTAGGTCAAGCAGGTTTGCTGATCTATTTGTTTACTTGTGGGTATAATATTATTATGCACCAAATAACAAGAATAGACAACCATCAGAACATACCTCCAACCATATGCAATATGATGAACCAGCAAAACATCACAAATCTTCTTTATTCAAAATATAGAAGAACCTACTACAATGAAGATGTCGATGCAGGATGCTCAACGAGGATGGCCAAGATGATAGACAATAGATAACAAGTATGAGCTGCTACAAAAATGCTCAGACAGCTACAAAATAGAAGCCTCCAAAGGTTGGATACAAGATGAAGACCAATGCCAAGTGCCAAAGCCCTCAAGCTAGAAGATGCCAGCTTTCTTTGGATAAGCGAAGCTCTTCAACAATTGATACGGTGCCAAAGATGTCCAATCCCCTCCGAAAGATTCCAAACAGTAGATCGGGTGATGGACAGAACAACACATGTTCTTGAATCTCCAAGATCCCTCAATCTCTGTAGATCTAACTTTCCCACTGAATGATTAAGCCCGGATGGTGAAACCCCTTAGATAATTCAGCCTTGATGAAGAGGCCTCCAAATGCTCTGAAACTCTCCACAATGATAGATCGAGACGTTGCAATGAGGGCAAGTGCTCAAATCCTCAAATCTTAGGCTGAATCATGAATTTAGCTACCCTCCAAATATTGGTGTGCCCTCCTCTTGGGAAAGCGTCCCTCTCAATACAAATCGATCCTCGACTGAAAGACTCTGGAAAACCACCAAGAATGATGCCAAGAGACCTACAAAGGAAACCCAATACATGTAATTCCTGGAATCCCTTCTCCCCAGCTAGGATGAATCCTTCCTCCATGAATGGTGCACCCTTGCTGAAACCCCCAAGTGAATTAAGCCCTCTCTCTATCTGCACAAGCTACTGATGTGGAATCATGCACTTTGAGTAGATAGATTCTAGAATGGTGTGGGAAGTATTGCATCTCAGGACAAGCTTTAGAGACAGTAAATTGGAATCTTTCACCACTTAGGAATGGAATCCTCTAGGGTTTGTGAAGTCAAAACCCTCAAAACCCCCAATGTTGGGCTCACTAACTGGAAGCCAGGATATCAAACAAGATCATACATGGAATGAATGAGAAGAGGCCCTTGCCTTTCTTTTTATACTTTTAGTCTTGTCCCTCCAAAGTGACTTTCATTTTATTAATATTTAATTAATTAATTAAATCCTTTAATTAATTAAATTAACCTTTTTACCCACTGGCTCCTTATCTCTCCTTGGCTACGTGCTTTGAAGTGCCTAGCCATCCCATCTGTAGTGTTGCTCCTCCAGATTCCAGTGAGCTATTCCTGGGGGTTACTCAAATGTGTACTTAAAATGACCTCTTGATGAATTCCATTGACTTATAGCTCAAAATAGTCAAAAGAATATGTGGAAGTGTCGAGATGCAATGAGAGCCAAAGCCAACACATTATTGGAATGGCTCATGATGGAATATGATGATGAGAAATACGAGCTGGACCCCCTTCTTGCCTCTCAAATGCCCACATTTTCGCTATAACATCCATCACAGCTCTCGGTCATTATAGAAATCTCACGGACATGAATTGTGATGATGTCCCAAGTGGGGACATTACATGCAAGTGGAGGAGAGGAGCACATTTCAAAAAGTGATTTTAGCCATTTGGTAGATCAAATCTTCATCATTTCACTTGGAACTTCACCCGAGAATGCTTAGAGCCAGATCTATCATTCTGAAGTGGTTTTGTATTGGAGCATTTGGGGGCCTCTAGGAGTCGGCGAGCCAAATTATCTAGGGTTTTGGGCATCGAGTAGCCATTCATGGAGGGAGGCTAGATCCATGTGTTTGAGAGGGATCTTGGAGGTGAGCACACAGAGTTGTTCTTGATTATCTCGATCTAGAATTCAACTTTCGGTTTGGGCTCATTTGGAGGCTTGCTTCAGTTGGGCCAAATTATTGACGGAGTATTGATCCTTGATGAGGAAGTAGTAGCATCATCAACAGTGGTTGGCACTTCATCGTCCTAGATCTGGGTCTTGCGGTGATCTTCCTTATTGACCTTTGGAGGCTTACATTTGTCTTATCGAGCATTTATGGCGACTCTTATTGCCTGTTTATTGAATCCCACCATTGATCATTCCCGGATCTGCATTCTTGTATTGGACTTCTTCTGTTATGAATATTGCTCCAGTTTGGTATTTTTAGTTGTCTATCATATTGTTGATCTTGCATATGGTTGAGGTATGTTCCATTCTTGTATCTTCTTGACTTATTGCTGCAAACACACATTAAAGTCATAAGTATAACCCTAGCGCAACCTAAAAGACAATAATAAGCAAAGTGTTTGGCGACGAAATGCCACAACCAGGAAAGGTTTAAAAATCATGCAAAAATGCCATGTTCTTGGCCTCTTGGCTTGAGAAAATTCTGATGGTATCGAGCTTAGATTCCTGCCAGTCTGAGGGTCTTCCATAAGGAGAAATGGATGAGATATACTTTGAAATAATATACTTGGAGATAAAATATTCAACCCATGGATTGGGAACTGAGGGCTAAATAACCTTCCATCAGTATGTAGCATTAAGAAATCCCATTTGGAGTGAATATGAGGTTATACACGGGATCATCGTAGTAGGGGAAAAGAGAGCAGCAACAACTAGATGGATGGAAGAGCAGAGAAACCCCATGCACATTAGGAGCATAACTTTGCTACTGGATTGCAAGGTGCCTTGAGGAACGAGATCATAGAGTGTAGGGTAAGGGTAAGAAGAATATTATTGAGGTGCAATATGACAATGATGATGGTATGTGAGGATGTAGCGATAGATGCTTATTTGGAGAATTCAGATGACGCTAGTGACTCTTGCCGCAGAGGCTAGTGATCCTTGTGCACTTGAGGAGGATGGTGACCCATGCGTGGAGGGAGTTGGATGGAGCCAGGGATAAACCAACCCGATGTTTGACACATCGCATAAACTATTGATGACCTTACACACCTTATGGAGAGTGGTGAGACTAGTGAGGATTCACACGTGTTAGCACCTAGAGATGATGATGAGCTTCCTATGATGGGTGTGACACGTATGTCATCCTTCCAGAAACCCCTGGTAGCCATTTCACATGAGGAGGTCAGTGGTATGTTAGATATGATGGAGGATCTTTTTGTGAGGGATGCACACCATGGGCATGTAGATCCACACACTGAATCGGTGGAGATATATGGCGTGGGGAGCGATTGGTCACCTACACTCACATATCAGCGTGAGGAGATTGAGTCACCTCTTTTGGGGACTCCTTTAGTTGAACAAGTTATGGAGACTTATAGTTTGAGGAGACACTTACTTCCAGGACAAGCCTACAGTGATGAGGATGCACACCTTATTGGCGGGATGACCATATGCGATGTCTGGACATCGTATGGGATCGGTAGCTGATGGATCATAATAGCGGGTGAGTGCGCAGGAGGATACAGCTACTCATACGAGGATACAGTGTGATTCAGGAGGAGATAGCATCTAGTGATGGGATCCAATGGCATACAGGAGGACTGGTAACCTGAGTAGGCGATTGAAGTTCAACACTTTATCTCCTACAAAGAGTGTTTTTGGGGATTCAAGAGTTGACACTAGCGGGGTTGACACTAGTGAGGATATGAGTGGCACCTGCATGACTATGATCGGAGTCACTACTTGTGAGACCCGGTGGAAGTCGGTGAGGATATGACCATAAGCGACCACCAGGCGCGTGATGACATGCATGCATTGATGACAAATTACCTCTTTGGAGGGCATCGATTGGCACCACGATAATTCGAGGTGAGGATTTTCCATGGATGACTCGCCTCTCAAGAAATTAATCTATGATGAGGACAGAGCTACCGTGAGTTGTTGTGAGGCAGGGGACTACCTCTTGGGGATTGAGATGTATCATGAGGCTCTGGAGGAGCAGGAGTTGGAGGTGGATTGACTCACTCGGGGAGTTGGGGAGAGCACTCAGGGGTTCTTGAGAGGCACACAGAGAAACCTTCAAGAATCAGAGTCCGGATCGAGGAGCCTTGGGAGATGGTAAAGATCCACTTCATCCTATTCTAATGGGCCGGTCGAGGATATGTCCATAGTCCACATGGCTAGAGGATGTTGGTGGTCTAGCGAGGAGCACCAGTTGATGGAGGACACTTCCATTTTTATTGTCCGAGTAGTTGATAACCAGTGGGAGTTGATCGATGATGCAGCCGGGATCTATGATCTGGCCCGAAGTATCTGAGGAGATGACATGAGTATGCGGTATCACGGTGATGAGTGATAGTTCACGAGAGACATGGCAAGATATGTAGTCGAGGAATTCATATGGATGTGTTGGATTCGAGGGAGGAAGTACTTAGAGATGTCGCGGATTTCCTCCTTTTAAATGCGTAGTTATGAGAGAGCACCTTCACCGTATCCTTGATTCATGGAGATCCCGGATGGAGAGGTTGGTTGACCAGCAGTTAGATGGGTTATTTCTGGTTGTATTGGATGGTTGAGATTCGGTGATGACTCTGGTGATATTTATCATGAATGCGATGGAGCCGAACTTAAGTGAATCCTTGGGATTGATCAAAGCATGTGATGTCTTCCAGTTCTACAGTTAGCTGCAGATGTTTATATTAGCATGTCTTGACACTTTATCATAGACAACAACATGAGGAGAGCTAGACAATGGCTGAGGACCACTGACATGAGTGTTTTTACGACACCCAGCCGGTTATAGGTGGATCGTCATAGGCAGCCGGTTGATACTTGGTGTGTGATGGTGAACATCATAGGCGGTGATAGCGGAATGAACACGAGAGAAGGCTTCGGCGGTGTCAGTCTCTGAGCTTTGACCAAGCGAACCAGAAAGTGATAAACTCAAATTTACTACATGGAGATCGAGGCCGATTGGCTAGTAGAATGTTCCTACCGGATGACCAGTTTAAGCCCGAGCCACCTCTATAGACAATTTAGATGAGCTTTAATAAAGGGACTTGTCCTATGGAGTGGGGCAAATTTTCACTCTTGATCATTATGATCGGACATGGAGATGGCTGAAGGTACTACTTCCACAAAGATGTTTTACGGTGTAACTACGGACAAAAGGTCCAATTTCCACAGGTACTTCAGCTTGAGGATCCAGGCGAGGAGGATCTTGTATGTTTGCAGGGGATATACAGTCGTGGACAGAGTAGTGCTGTGTCAGTAGGAGGATCGTCGAAAGATTTTAGCATGGGACCCGGGGATTGCGGGGTTGAGCATTTCACTGACTGATAGGGGAGAGTGTACCATTGCAGTGGAAAGTTATTATAACTTTCCATTGAGCTTCGGTGTTGAGGAGAGCATATCTCTTGAGGGTGTCTCACGCGGAGAGAGTCTTCTGATACCTCATTTGGCATCAACATGTCTGATTGATGGAAGGCGTGTTGATCTTGGTAATTAATCTTGGAGGTCGGACTCATTTAGGGATGATGCCGTAGCCAGCTAAGTGCGGAAATTCCGCGGAGTTGATATGAATTAGGATCATGCTTCCCAGGGTATTGCATTTCACATCCTGATATGGGACCCGAGGGGTGGAGTGTATGATAGTTCATGTTTAGATGGGACCTATTGTGTGTCCCACAATTGGACATGGACACTGGTATTATATTTGGATGGGTTAGGTTGTTGGTTGAGGACAAACAACATTCTAGTAGGGAGGATTGTAATGTCCCCACTTTGGAATTTTGTTATCACATAATAGTTTGTAACTAGGAGAAAAGGCTATAAGATATAAGGCCAAGCCCGTAACGAGGACAATCCCACCCAATGTCTGCCACAATGGGATGGTTCTTTCTCTTTAGGGAGGTTAGGCCGAGGCGTCGGTGACTTGGGGTTTTGAAGGCAAAGGCTAATAAGACAAAGATAAGATTCCCCCCTCACAAGTCACCATTAAGATATTCCTAGGCTAAACAGCCAATAATGAAGTAAAACCCAAAGAGAAGTGCACCTGCTTGGAACAAAGCAACGTCAAGCTAATATATGCAAGCTATTTCTATTGGTTAGTACTTCATAAGATTATCCGATTAATATACATAAGCAATTATGGCAATATGTTACGCAAGTCAATGTTTATCAATATAGCTATGAAAGTAGTGTCACTTCACCAATAAATATTAGGACAATATGGCATTCAATGTAATCAACTACATCATCTAATAAATGCCTTAGATCACCATTCAATTGCTCAAAAGAATGAAAACTTTGTTGCATCAATGATATAATAGCCAAAGATGGCGTCGGCCCTTAGGGTTAGTAGGTTAGTCTAGGCTGGGGTTAGTGAAATTAGGGTTTTAATTCAGGGTTTTGAGTGTTGTGATCAAATTCACTTCCACGCTGGAGGACTTTAGATGTCGGTGCCTTTACAGGGTAAAATGGAGTCAATTTAGTGGAGGATGCAAGGGTTGAAAGAGACTAAGGACTAGAGGGAAGAGTTATAAAGTGTTGCTATGTGAGGCCTCGGAATCAAACCCTAGGGGAGAGGCTCACTAAGGTGTTGCTATGTGAGGAGCCTCGTGCTCTCTCCTCCTTAGATAGCAAAAGCGGCTAGCATAAAGGATAAAATCAAGACAAAAGAGTCTAATGAAATTATTTGCTATAGCAAGGCTCTATCATCAAACCCTAAAGCTTGACCCTAAGATGTGAATGCCCTAGGTGGGACGTCTCACTCTTCTTGGAGTTCAAAGACTACGACCATGAGGGGAAGAGGAGAGAAATAGGAGTGTAGCTACGACTAGGCTCTTTCTTTCCTCAACAATGGCTAAAAATTTCTCCTATTAGGGGACATGAGACAAGGACCTACTTGTGTGCTTGTCACATAGGGTTTGTTAGCAAAATCATAAATACATACAGAAATTAAACTACAACCATTCATTCCAGAAGTTATGTAGAAAAATACTTACAATTCACCAGAAATAACCATGCAAACCCTAGTTTGTACCTTCCTTCAAGAGAAACACCATAAAATGCCAAAAATGTCTTCCTTCAACAAGTCGTACTCGCAAATCATTAAATACCCAAGATAGGGCCTGAATTTCAGACCTCCTTATGGAGTGAATGAATGATGATGAAAAATGAAGGAGAAAATACTCCATTTATACAATACCATGACCTAATTTTACTTTTTAGGTCATGTAAAAAGTACAACAAGGCCAAAATACCAAAATTATATTGTTTGCATTTAATTGTCAAGAATTAAAACCCTAAATCCAAAATTGAGCTATAATGAGATAAGAATCCCCTCTAAGGAGGCGTTAGCCCCTTGCAGGGCGGATGGGGCATCTGGAGCAAAGCAGTGACCACTCCTGGGCTTCTCCAATACGCCCTGCACGTGCCCGCTTCTTTGCCTAGTCACGCCTCCCAAAGACGTCCATGATGTTGGGTGGCGTCATGGTCAAGATGGTGACGTCCTAGGCCTCCCAAGGCCAGCGTTCCACTAAAAAAAGGTCATCCCCTAAGTCTGAGAGCTACTGTCGAGGGGTGCCTATAAATTTGGAAGCGTCTTCTTCTCCTCACAGTGCAAAGCTCTAGGATCCATCTCTATCACCATATCACTTTTGATGGGGTCTCCAACATCCCTTGATAGACTCTCCAACATCCTGATGGGCTCTTACATTACATGGAGTAGAAATGATCATCTCCCCATGTCTTAGGTCAAGATGAATACACACTGTCGTAGAGGGCATGGTCACGCACATCAAAAGCTTCGCCCTCCATGGGCTCATCGATCCACGATGGATCCATAGCAATGTCAATCACATTTCATCTCAATATTAATAAACATATGCATAAAACCCCTAATAGATCAAGCAATAGCTCAAAAGGCGTTACACAAAACCTACTATCTGAAGTCTAGGGAAAAGGGCAAGGCATCTATTGGGCTAGTGTCCCTTGAATAAGGGAAGTTTCCCGAAAGAGACCTCTTACAAGCCATGTAAGTGGATGAAGAGGAGGCTGGTCAAGGATATCAGCAGTGGGTGCAATGAGCCAAGGATCACAGATGTTGCAATGGTGCCCTTTGTAAGAAGCTGAGGTTACCTATCATGGATGCAATTCTTTCCAAGCCAATTCATGCCTTTTTATTCTTTTTGTTACTTCATTTTATTGCTTTTTCTTTCTTTTTTGCTCAAAATGGGGGGACATTGTCTGTGATGAGCCAGGTGGTGTGGTGTTACCCGAGGAAATTGCCTAGAGAGATGAGAAGTTTGTTTCGTGATGAGACCCCCTTTCCTTAATACATACAGCCAAGGTCGCTACAGTGGTAACCGATAATAACTTGTCATCTTACAGTGGAGGTACCCATGGACCTAATAGGCTGACTCGTGATGAGACCTAATATCCTACGGATTTAGGTCTTGTTTTATTATTATTTTTGGTCCCTCTTGTTTCTTGTTGAAGCCTTTTAGTATTTCTTTCGGGGATCCACAGGTGAAGCATTTCGAGGTTTATTCTTAGGCTTTATCTTTTACTAGCTGCTTACATACGGGCCTTTAGCCCTTTTTTCCCACTAGATAAGGTGCAACCTTAAAAAATAAACCGGTGCAGGACAAGTGGAATAGAGTAGTGGTGAGCGGGAAACAAGATGGAAATGTGGTGTTGTGAAGGGAGCAGATGATGGCTTCTATGAGACAACCCTAGTGGCTAACCAAAACCAACAAATACGGGCTTACTAAGACACTCTGTCAATCCCAAAACATGGTCAAGAATGGGCAGAAGTGTAAGATCCAAACAGTTAGAAATAAAAAGGAATCAAATGCATACATTCAATGGTTTGATGATCAAGAAATTGGTACATACCATGATACTGAACTAATTACCTCATGAAAGCGAGCCTCGACACAAGACCAAGCCGATGGTGAAGGATGGAGGTTCATTCTTCTTGTGAGATATGGATGGTGGAAGAGAGAAAAAGGTGGTCTCTCGGGGCCATGCTGAAGTCAATCTGCTCTCGGTACTCCATGTCTAGGACTTGTGGGCCTCGAGACATGATCTCTGTTATCCCCTTAAGTGGGGGATAACGAGGACATGAGGTATTACGGTGTTATGATGACCCGAGTAGCAGTTGGAGATTATAATGCAGGGAGCTATTGAGGGATATTTTGGGGAGTCTGACTTGCATAAGCTCATCCTATTTCTATCCCATTATGATCCATTCATACAGGTTGGCTTTGGTTGGTGCATTAAAACCGTTTCCATGATTTTTGAGTATTTTTGAGCTATAGGTTAATTAAATTCTCTGAAGAGGGCATTTTGAGCTGATAATACTTGGAGGAACCTCTGCAGTGTAATAAGCTCGATGAGTCGGGGAGGAACAACCTCTGAGGATAGGATGATGAGAACTTAAATTGGCCAGGGAAGCCCACGAGGAGAGATGCAGGTGTTTCAAAGGTAAAAAGGTTGAGTAATTAATTAAAGTGGTTTGGTAATTAATTAATTGTTAACAAAATGAAAGTCACTTTAGAGGACAGGTGGCAGTATAAAGGAGAAGCAAGGGCCTCTATTCTCTCATTCATGTGATTATCTGTTGATATCGGCTTCTAGCTAGTGAGCCCATAACTTGGGGGTTTTGAGGGAACTTGTGACTTATGGAAACCTAGAGGGCGATTGATGGTGAAAGATTCACCTAGCTTGTCCCAAGCTTGGTCTCGAGGATGCAATACTCCCCCCACCATTCTAGTTCTGATCTACTCAGTGTAGGAGGGCTTATGGCATTTGATAGATGAGATCTTCATCCCATTTAAGCTTGGGATTTCTGGGGAGGTAACCAAGCCCCAATCTATGATTCTAGTGGTTTTGTCAAGAGGCATTTGGAGGCCTCTGAGGAAGCGAGGCGAATTATCTAGGGTTTCAGGCATCCAAAGGGGCACACCATTCTTTGGAGGAGGCTAGATCCATGACTTTGAGAGGGATCTTGAAGGTGAGCTTGGAGTTGTTCTTCTGATATCCCAATCTATTCTACTGAGTTTGGGCTCATTTGGAGGCTTCCTTTAGTTGGGTCGAATTATTGAGGGTCTTTAGTCACCCAGCAAGGCGTAGCATCATCCAACTTGGTGGTTTGGCACTTCATACGGCCTAGATCTGAGTCTTGTAGTGGTCTTCCTTGTTATTTAGCCTTTGGAGGCTTACATTGTCTGATTAGAGCATTTTGTAGCGACTCTTATTATGTTTATTGGATCTTACATCATTGATATTTTCAGATCTCTTGCGTTATTCTTGTATTCGGGGACTTCTTCTATTTATGAATAATATCAAATGCGAGGTATTTTTGGATTGTCTATCATATTGTTGATCTTGCATATGGTTGGTATATTCCATTCTTGTATCTTCTTGTTTATTCTTGCAACACACATTAAAGTCATGGTACTCAACTTCCTAGCGCAACCTAGAGACAATAATAAGCAAAGTGCTTGTGAAATGCCACAACTAAAACTTGAGTTTAAAAATCATGCAAAAACACCATGTTCTTCTAGAAACAGTTTAAAAATCATGCAAAAACACCATGTTCTTGGCCTCTTGGCTTGGGAACATTACACTCCCCTTCCACGAATGAAGGAATCAAGAACCTAAAACTTAGCATCTTTCCTAGATTTACTCAACAAAAAACAACTTCATGAGCACGATCTCCTCCAGCAGAGATTCGACTCATCTAATCTACTCCTAGGTTATCTCAACAATAAAAACACTTGTCTAATCATTCAAAAACTGTTGATTTTTGGTGTGCCTCGGGAAGTGGTTCCCTTGTGTTTTTGAACCTCTAACCACAAGAGGGAGATGTTGGTACCTTTGTACCTTGTACTTTATGTCTAATTTCACTTTGACTTAGGAGTTTTAAGTCAAAAGTGAAATTAGTCACTTTTAGCCAAAAGTGACAAATAATTCACAAAGTGGGTGAATTAATAGACATAAAGTGAACTTATTGAACTTAACCCAAAATGGGTTTGTGAGTGAGATTATTGTGGTATGATCTCAACCTTTGATTAGAGATAGCATGCAAAGATCCTAGCCATCCAAATCTTAGGTATCCTTATGGAGGTTTAAGAGGGGCGCATAGGTGCCTTGGAGGCTCATTCACTCTTATGTTTACTTGGAGAGTTTGAGAGGGAACATGAGGATGAGGTTGGAAGCATAAGTTGAGGGAAGCTTGGGCGCTTCCTTCCATGGAGGGCTCATGGAGGCTTAGACCCTCATTTATTTGTGGTGGAGCTTCTTGCTTGGAGGAGGGCGCACTATAGGAGGAAGGTGCACTCATAGCAGGCACAGGCTACGGTTAGACGAACCCAGATCTGTCAATTTCAGTGGAGAGGTAGCACACAAGAGCATCTTCGTGTGCAAGGGATTATTCTTCAGAGCTACAGGGATCACGGGCACATTGTTTCAGTGGATAGAGAAACTAAGGGAGAGGGTGCACTAAGCTTGGGTGCATATCTCCTTGGATCCTTTGGCAAGGCTCGAGAGGAGCTTGCTATGTATACAGGTTCCATTGTATCGTATTACTTGTTGTATCCTATGCTTTAGACATCACTTATATATACTTCCATTCCAAACTAGTTTTTCCGGGGGGGTTTTGTCCAGGGTCATTTTGACCAAAAATACATGTGTCCTAATTTCATGCATGCTTAGAGTTTAGATCAACATTTCATAGTTGTAAAGAGTAGAGGAGTGTTACTTGTTTTGATTTATATTGCATGTGCTAACATTGGGTTACGAAAACACTTGCAAGGGCACCTCAAAGAACACTTAACCATAAAACTTATGAGCAGAAAAGTATCTTGACTGTTTGCTGTCCTAAAACGCAGCAAAGGGAAGTTTTGGAGATTGAAACTTAGAGCTCATAACAGGCCAAGGACAGATCTGTTTGAGCAGCCTTAGAGGACCTCAGTTTTCTTCATGGTATCAGAGCCTTGGTGGCGAAGTTTTGCTGATTTTTGATAGCATCTTGTGAGCAGTTTCTTTACAGCTTGTCGGCAGATTCTTGGACAGCTAGTTGGCAGTGTTTGTGGCAGCTTGTTGGCAGTTTTGTTGGACAGTTTGTAAGACTGTTTTTTGGACATGTTTGGACAGCCTTACTTCCGCTTGTGTGTCAAGCGGTGAGGCTGAGTTCTTTTGCAGTTTTAGCATCAGTGTGAGCATCGGTGTGAGTTTTCAGTGGACAGTCATGTCGATGACTCAGATGAGGACGAAGGATAGGCTAGCAGGCGCTAGCAACTGGTCCCCTTGGAAAACCAGGATCATCTTTATCCTTGAGGACCTCTAACTATGGGATATAGTTCAAGGCCCACTGGTTCTTCCTCCTGTCACTGCTCCCTTGTTGGTTGCACATTTCAGGAATAGGAACAACAAGGCAAAGAGGACTATTTGTGACGGGGTGAGAGGCCACATCATTCTGCATTTGACTGTTAAAGACTATGCACTTGAGATATGTGAGTCTTTATGCAAGCTTTACCAAAGTTCCAACCAGAACCGAAAGATGGTTCTGCAAGACAAACTCAGGAGCATTCAGATGCTCGATTCAGAGTCGGTCACTTCATACCTTGGCAGGTTCACTCAGATCACAGATGAGTTAGCAGTAGTCAGAGAGATTGTAGTTCCGAACTTTATGGTGAGGACAACTTTGAACAACTTTTCCAAACCTTGGGGTTCATTTGTACGAGGCATTGTTGCCTGAGAGGTCATGCCTACTTGGGAGAGACTTTGGAACAATTTTGTACAAGAGGAGCTGAGATGCAGCTCTGGATCTTCAGGACAACAACATACACTTGAGGGGGATGAGGATCTTTCTCTTTGGTCAAAGGACAAGAAGAAGACCGGTGAGGGTGCTAGACAGGGTCCCAAGGGAGGGACCCACCCACAGGAGAGTGGCAGTGGGTAGAAGAAGGACATAAGCAAAGTGAGATGCTTTGCTTGTGGTGAGATGGGGCACTATGTTGGACAATGTGCCAAGAGGAAGAAGAAGAAGCAAGGTGGTATGGCAGCGACAACCAAGGAGCAGGAGTTCGATGCACAATTTGAGAGGGAGTGTGCGTTTATGGTTAGTTGCATGACAGTCGAGACACCACCTAGCAGTAGATGGGCAGACATAGTTGAGGAGGTCCCACTGACTCTGAGTATTGATTCAAAGGGAGCTCAAACTTAGCGTTCGAGGATACCATCCTCAGGGGTGACTGGTCCACCCAGGACAACTTCAATCTCAGAGTTGCCGAGCAGACAGACAGTTGGTGCAGAGGCTTCAGAGCATCAAAGATTGATGACAGTGAGTAGGGCGCCAGAGAGGTCTGACTTTCACATGGCCATAGAGACAGGCAGATCAGGTTCAGGATCCACTTCAGGTGGAGGTCACTTGGTGAGAGGCCAAGTTGAGGATCTTGGTGAGTTGCGAAGATCCAGACACTCTTGGTGAGATGCCAAAAGCAGGGACCTTGGTGAGAGACCAAGGTGAGGATCTTGGTGAGATGCCAAGACCTAGAGACTCTTGGTGAAATGTCAAGAGATGTGACTCGTTTGCATGCCATGAGTAGAGACCTTGGTGGGAGACTAAGGAGAGGATCTTGGTGAGATGCCAAGACCTAGAGACCTTCGGTGAGATGCTGAGGGAGAGATATTTGGTGAGATGCCAAGATCTAGGTGATCTCAGGTAGGTGGAGATGTACTTCCATCTAGAGATCAGGTAGGTCGGCAAGTCAATGTCAGGGCAGGTTGAGCAGATCAGTGTTAGGACATGTCAAGCAGATCAGAGACAGAGGACACTTTGATGAGAGGGTACAACCATACTCACCAAGGCCTTTCCAGGAGGCAAGGAAGTCCACAACTGGGACGAGATTGATTGGTGAGAAACACTTTCCTTTCTTTGGTAAGAAGGAGTGTTGAGTTTTGGTGTACCTAGGGAAGTGGTTTCCTTGTGGTTTTGAGCCTCTAACCACAAGAGGGAGATGTTGGTACCTTTGTACTTTGTACTTTATGTCTAATTTCACTTTGACTTAGGAGTTTTAAGTCAAAAGTGAAATTAGTCACTTTTAGCCAAAAGTGACAATTAATTCACAAAGTGGGTGAATTAATAGACATAAAGTGAAGTTAGGGAACTTAACCAAAGTRGATTTGTGAGTGAGATTATTGTGGGATGATCTCAACCTTTGATTAGAGATGGCATGGGGAGATCCTAGCCATCCAAATTTTAGGTATCCTTATAGAGGTTTAAGAGGGGCGCATAGGTGCCTTGGAGGCTCATTCACTCTTATGTTCACTTGGAGAGTTTGAGAGGGAGCATGAGGATGAGGTTGGAAGCATTAGTTGAGGGAAGCTTGGGCGCCTCCTTCCAAGGAGGGCTCATGGAGGCTTAGACCCTCATTTATTTGTGGTGGAGCTTCTTGCTTGGAGGAGGGCGCACTCATAGCAGGGACAAGCTACGGTTGGACGATTGTAGATCCGTCAGTTTCAGTGGAGAGGTAGCACACAAGAACATCTTTATGTGCAAGGGATTCTTCTTCAGAGCTATAAGGATTGAGGGCGCATTGTTTCAGTGGATAGAGCAACAAAGGGAGAGGGCACACTAAGCTTAGGCGCATGTCTCCTTGGATCCTCTGGCAAGGCTCGAGAGAAGCTTGCTATGTATATAGGTTCCATTGTATTGTATTACTTGTTGTATCCTATGCTTTAGACATCACTTATATATACTTCCATTCCAAACTGGTCTTCCTCGGGGGGGTTTTATCCAGGGTCATGTTGACCAAAAATACCCGTGTCCTAATTTCATGCATGCTTAGAGTTTAGATCAACATTTCATAGTTGTAAAGAGTAGAGGAGTGTTATTTGTTTTGAGTTATATTGCATGTGCTAACATTGGGTTACGAAAACACTTGCAAGGGCACCTGAAAGAACACTTAATCATAAAACTTATGACCAGAAAAGTATCTTGACTGCTTGCTGTCCTAAAACGCAGCAAAGGACAGTTTTGGAGATTGAAACTTAGAGCTCATAACAGGCCAAGGACAGACCTGTTTGAGCAGCCTCATAGGACCTCAGTTTTCTTCAAAAACAACATTTAAAAGAACTCTATCTGCTCCTAAGATTCAGGAACCCACTCCTTGCACAAACTATGTAAGCTCAATCTTTTTGACAGCTCACAATTTCCACATGTCATGTGACCATATCATCACATTTCCATGCTTTCCTAATGTGCCTGCATCAAAACAACATTAAGCCCTCCAAGATAACCCATAAGCTGGCTGTTCCGAATAGTGAGTTTGTTCACACGAACTAGGGGTTCCAAGATGAGGATTAGCGCCCTTGTCTCATGCCCACGATCTGATGTCACAATAAAGATGATTCTGCTGCTATTCTCCAAGGTAATTCACCACTCTACTAATATAGAAAGTCGCCTAACTATAGGGCATAAGTCTCCTCTCAAAGTAGAATCAAAACTGCCACTGTAATGTGCCTCCCCAACCATCAATTCTCCCTGCTCCCCATAAAATCGACCAGGCTGAAGTACAAGTAGATTTGTTGGTAGAATGGGGCCCAAATCTCCCACAAAGACTCGCCCTAGTGAGTATACTTCACGCCTCCTGGATAGCATATAAGATTTAGCTCAGATATGTAGATGGCATACAAAGAGTGCACCCTCCACTAAATATTTTTCCCTGCCAACAGCAGATTCGTGCCACAAAAGAATGCAATGGTAACTCCAATTCCTGTAGAAGAACACCTGTAGAATATTTGGGTAGAGTGAGATCTCCTCACTGAAACCAAACCCTCTAGCTAGAGTGGGTCTTTCACCATTGAAGCTAGAACTAGATCTAGGGTTTATTCCCAAATCCCAAGTCTCCAAAGCTCATTGAGCTCTCCACAATCTCCACTCAAAAACATAACATGCATAATAAGAGGAAATGAGCCCCTATCTCTTCTTTATACCCCTCTCACCATTTTCTCCCTCGAGTGACTTTTAATTCATCTTTAATATTTTCTCTAAAATCACTTTATTAATTTATTTACTTTTTTAACCCCGGAAAGTGATTAATTNATTAATATTTAATTAATTAATTAAATCACTTTAATTAATTAATTAACCTTTTTACCTTTGAAAAGCTCCTTATCTCTCCTTGTGGCTTCCCTGACCACTGAAAGTCACTTCTAGCCATCCCATCCTGTAGTGTTGCTCCTCCCGATTCCAATGAGCTATTACACTGAGAGGTTACTCCAAGTAATGTGCCCAAAATGACCTCTTCAGTGAATTCCATTGACTTATAGCTCAAAATAGTCAAAATTATGGAAGTCATCGGAATGCAACGAAACCAAAGCCAACCTGTGTGGAATGGCTCATAATGATGGAATATGATGAGAAATGCAAACTGGACCCAACACTGCCTCTCAAATACCCCTGTACTCGCTATAACATCCATCTGGCTACTCTGGTCATTATAAATCTCTGTAGTGTGATGATGTCCCAAAGTGGGGACATTACATGCAAATTGGAGGAGAGGAGCACATTTCAAAAAGTGATTTTAGCCATTTGGTAGATCAAATCTTCATCATTTCGCTTGGGACTTCACCAGGGAGGTAACCGAGCCCCGATCTATCATTCTAGTGGTTTTGTGGAGCATTTGGAGGCCTCTAGGAGTCAGGCCAAATTATCTAGGGTTTCAGGCATCCAGGGGAGCGCACCATTCCTTGGAGGGAAGCTAGATCCATGACTTTGAGAGGGATCTTGGAGATTTGAGCACCTGGGTTGTTCTTGCAGTATCTCGATCTAGAATTCAACTCAGTTTGGGCTCATTTGGAGGCTTGCTTCAGTTGGGCCAAATTATTGAGGGTATTCAGTCACCCAGCAGGGCGTAGCATCATCCAACTTGGTGGTTTGGCACTTCATACGGCCTAGATCTCAGTCTTGCAGTGATCTTCCTTGTTATTCAGCCTTTGGAGGCTTACATTGTCTTATCAGAGCATTTTGTAGCAGCTCTTATTATGTTTATTGGATCCATCTGTTGATCATTCCAGATCTGCATTATTCTTGTATTCAGGGACTTCTTCTATTTATGAATAATATCAGATTTGAGGTATTTTGGATTGTCTATCATATTGTTGATCTTGCATATGGTTGAGGTATGTTCCATTACTGTATCTTCTTGTTTATTGCTGCAAACACACATTAAAGTCATCAGTATAACCCTAGCGCAACCTAAGAGACAATAATAAGCAAAGTGTTTGGCGAAATGCCACAACTAGAAACAGTTTAAAAATCATGCAAAAATGCCATGTTCTTGGCCTCTTGGCTTGGGAACATTACAGTGGTATCAGAGTTTAGAATCCTGCCAGCCTGAGGGGTCTTCCATAAGGAGAAATGGATGAGATATACTTTGAGATAGTATTCTGTGAGATAAAATATTACGCCCTTAGTGAGGGAACTAGGGCCCAAATAACCTTCCAACAGTATGTAGCCTTAAGAAATTCCAGTTGGAGCGAAGATGAGGTTATACACGGGATCATCGTAGTAGGGGAAAAGAGCGCCAGAGAAGCTAGATGGAGGGAAGAACGGAGAGACCCCATGACCAGTAGGAGCACGCAACTTTGCTATAGTTGCAAGGTGCCTTGGGAACCAGATCATAGGTGTAGGGGTAAGGGTAAGAAGAATATTATTGAGGTGCGTTATGACAATGATGATGAGGTATGTGAGGATGGAGCGATAGATGCTTATTTGGAGTAGTCTGATGATGATAGTGATTCTTGCAAAGAGGCTAGTGATCCTTGTGCACTTGAGGAGGATGGTGACCCTTGCGCATTGGAGGGACAGTTGGATGGACAGGATGATAGCACCGGTGTTTCAGCAGACACATCATATACTATTGATGACCTTACACCTTAGCAGAGGGGTGACACTAGTGAGGATTCACACGTGTTAGCACCCAGAGATGACGAGCTTCCTTTGTCGACCATGACACAGCTGTCATCTTTCCAGACACTTATGACATCCACATCACATGAGGATAGCAGTAGCATAGAGGAGCCGTACGTGAGGGATGCACACCATGGACATGTAGATCCACAGATCCAGGTGGAGATATATGACGTGCAGACAGTTGATTCTACACTCACATATCAACGTGAGGAGATTGAGTCACCTCTTTTGGGGACTCCTTTAGTTGAGCAGGGTATGGAGACTTATAGTTTGAGGGGACACTTCCAGGACAAGCCCGCAGTGATGAGGGTGCACTCCTCATTGGCCGGGATGACCATAGCACGTGTCTGGACACATCTGTATGGGATCCAGGCGCAGTGGATAGTAGCAGGGTGAGTGCACAGGAGGATACAACTGCTCATACAGGATACAATGTGATTCAGAGGGAGATAGCATCTAGTGATGGGATGCAGTGGCATAAAGGAGGACCTGGTAGCACAGTAGACAGTGGGCAGTTCAACACTTTATCTCCTACAAAGAGTGTTTTTGGGGATTCCAGAGTTGACACTAGCAGGGTTGACACTAGCCGTGAGGGATATGAGGTGGCACCTCAGCATGACTATGATCAGGAGTCACACTACTTGACAGGACAGTGGAGAGTCAGTGAGGATATGACCATGGCAGCCACCAGGCGCATTGATGACATGCATGCATTGATGACAAATTACTGCTGGAGGGCATCAGTGGCACACGATAGTTCAGGTGAGGGATTTTCCATGGATGACTTTCATACTCTCAAAGAGAGAGTGTCTATGATGAGGACCGACTACCAGCAGTTGTTGACAGACAGGGACTACCTCTTGGGGATTGGCGAGATGTATCACAGGGCCTTGAGGGAGCAGGAGTTGGAGGTGGATTGACTCACTCAGGAGTTGGGGAGCACTCAAGGATTCTTGAGAGGCACACAGACAACCTTTAGAGAATCAGAGTCCAGATCAGAGGAGCCTCTTGAGGAGATCCGTCAAAGATCCACTTCATCTATTCTAATGGACAGTCAGATATGTCCTTCGGTCACATGGCTAGAGGATGTTGGTGGTCTAGCAGAGGAGCACCAGTTGATGGAGGACACTTCCATTTGTGTCCCGAGAGTGGTTGACCTTCAGGTAGAGGTTGATCCAGTAGTACGCCCAGGATCTATGATGCAGCAGGAGTATACAGGAGATGACATGAGTATGCAGGGGTATACAGTGATGAGTGATAGTTCACAGAGACATGGCAAGATATGCAGTCAGATTCATATGGATGTATTGGATTGCAGGGAGGAGACACACTTAGGGGAGTATGCGGATTTCACTCCTTTTCAGCAGCACGTAGTTATGAGAGAGCACCTTCACCGTATCAACAGTTGCATCGGAGATCAGGGATGGAGGTTGGTTGACTAGCAGTTGGAGGAGTTACTTCCGGTTGTACTGGATGGTTGGGATTCGGTGATGACTACAGGTGAGTATTTATCATGGATACCGATGGACGAGCTTCTGGTCGAATCCTTGGGATTGACCAAAGCATGTGATATCTTYCAGTCCTACAGTCAGCTGCAGATGTTTCTGTTAGCCTTTCCTGACACTTTTATCATAGACAACAACATGAGGAGAGATAGACAGTGGCTAGGCCGAGACCACCTGACATGAGTGTTTTTACGACACCCAGCCGGTTATAGGTGGATCGTCATAGGCAGCCAGTTGAGACTTGGTGTGTGATGGTGAACATCATAGGCCAGGTGATAGCAGATGAGCACAGAAGGCTTCTGACAGTGATCAGTCTCACGCAGGAGCAGTTAGAGGAGATTGGAAGTGATAAACTTCCAAGTTTGCCATGGGATCCAGGAGTTCAGTTGGCTAGTAGGATGTTTCACTACAGGATGACCCAGGTTGCGCCAGAGAGCCACATACTCCACCATGGGTTGGTTTGGAGTGGGCCTGTAGGGACTTGTCCTATGGAGCGAGGCAAATTTTCACTCTTGATCATTATGATCGGACATGGAGATGGCTGGGCAAGTACTACTTCCACAAAGATGTTTTTACAGATGTAGCTTCTGGACAAAAGGTCCAATTTCCACAGGTACTTCAGTTTGAGGATCCAGTATATATACAAGGAACAATTAGGCAGGGTCAACATAGTGCAGTGCCAACATGGTGATCTTCGACAGAGACTAACATGGGACCCATGGATTGCAGGGTTGAGCATTTCACTGACTGACAGGGGCGAGTGGACCTTTGCAGGGGAAAGTTATTATAACTTTCCATTGAGCTTCAGTGTTGAGGAGAGCACATCACTTGAGGGTGTCTCACGGAGGTCTTACAGTACCTCATTTTGGCATCAACATGTGCAGTTGATGGAGGCCGTGTTGATCTTGGTAGTGTCTTGGAGGATGGACTCATTTCGGGATGATGCCATGTGTCATGTGCAGGAGATTCACGGAGTTGATATATTTCAGGACTATGCTTCACCGGGTATTGCAGTTCATTTCCTGATATGGGACCCAGGGGGTGGAGTGTATGATAGTTCATGTCTAGATGGGACCTATTGTGTGTCCCACAGGTGGACATGGGACCCTGGTATTATATTTGGATGGGTTCAGTTATTGGTTGAGGACAAACAATATTCTAGTAGGGAGGATTGTAATGTCCCCACTTTGGGACTGTTATCACATAGTTTGTAGCTAGGAGAAAAGGCTATAAGATATAAGGCCAAACTGACGTAACAGGAACCAATCCCACCCAATGTCACCACAATGGGATGGTTCTTTCTCTTTAGGGAGGTTAGGCCCAGGGGAGACGTCCCCGGTGACTTGGGGTTTTGAAGAGGCAAGAGGCTAATAAGACAAAGATAAGATTTCCCCCCTCACAAGTCACCACCATTAAGATATTCCCGGCTAAACAACCAATAATGAAGTAAAACCCCCAATGAAGTGTACCTGCCCGGAACAAAGCAGCAACAAACTAATATATGCAAGCTATTTCTATTGGTTAGTACTTCATAAGATTTATCTGATTAATATACATAAGCAATTATGGCAATAAATGTTAACGAAGTCAATGTTTATCAATATAGCTATGAAAGTAGTGTCACTTCACCAATAAATATTAGGACAATATGGCATTCAATGTAACCAATCAACACATCATCTAATAAATGCCTTAGATCACCATTCAATTGCTCAAAAGACAAAACTTTGTTGCATCAATGATATAATAGCCAAGGATGACGTCAGCACTTAGGGTTAGTAGGTTAGTCTAGGCTAGGGTTAGTGAAATTAGGGTTTTAATTCAAGGTTTTGAGAGTGTTGTGATCAAATTCACTTCAACGCTAGAGGACTTTAGATCAGTGCCTTTAGGGTAAAATGGAGTCAATTTAGTGGAGGATGCAAGGGTTGAAGGAGGACGGCTAAGGACTAGAGGGAAGAGTTCTGAAGTGTTGCTATGGCAGGGCCTCAGAATCAAAACCCTAGGGGAGAGAGGCTCACTCCGGTGTTGCTATGGCAAGGCCTCGTGCTCTCTCCTCCTTAGATGGCAAAAACGGCTAGCATAAAGGATAAAATCAAGACAAGAGAGTCTAATGAGGGAGAGTGTTGCTACAGCAAGGCTCTATCATCAAACCCTAGAAGAAAACGACCCTAAGTGTAGATAACCTAGGTCTGGGATGTCTCCTCCTTCTTGAGTTCAAAAGACTATGACTAGCAAAGGGGAAGAGGAAATAGGAGTGTAGCTACGACTAGGCTCTTTCTTTCCTCAACAATGGCTAAAAATTTCTCTATTAGGGGACATGAGACAAGGACCTACTTGTGTGCTTGTCACATAGGGTTTTGATTTAGCAAAATCATAAATACATGCAAGAAATTAAACTACAACCATTCATTCAAGAAGTTATGTAGAAAAATATTTACAATTCACCAAGAAATAACCATGCAAACCCTAGTTGTAACACCTTCCTTCAAGAGAAACACCATAAAATGCCAAAAATGTCTTCCTTCAACAAGTGCGCCTCACCAAATCAGCCAAATACCCAAGATAGGGCACAAATTTCAGACCTCCTTATGGAGTGAATGAGTGATGATGAAAAAATGAAGGAGAAAATCCTCCATTTATACAATACCATGACCTAATTTTACTTTTTAGGTCATGTAAAAGGCCGACAAGGCCAAAATACCAAAATTATATTGTTTTACATTTAATTGTCAAATTAAAACCCTAAATCAAGCTGAAAAGAGAGTAAAATCCCCTCTAAGGGAGACGTTAGCCCCTTTTAGGGCAGATGGGGCATCCTGGAGCAAAACGGTAGCCCTCCTTGGGCTTCTCCAATCTGCCACACGTGCCACTGCTGCCTAGTCTGCCTCCCAAGACGTCCATGATGTTGGGTGACGTCATGGTCAAGATGGTGACGTCCTAGGCCTCCCAAGGCCAACGTTCCACTGAGAAAGGGTCATCCCCCCTAGGTCGAGCTCTGTCGGGGTGCCTCTGGTGGAACGTCTTCTTCTCCTCTGGTGCAAAGCT